>WAAF01006427.1:0-15308 GCA_013400475.1 Tricholaema leucomelas | reverse complement strand
GCAGCCAAGGCTACCCTTCAGCTTCACTCACTCAAAAGTCTCTTCTTTTTGGTGAGGACTAGGTCCAGCATAGCACTTTTTCTTGTGGGTTCCTCTACCACTTGGAAGTCATCATCAGTGCATTCCAGGAACCTCTTAGATTGCTGGTGCTCTGCTGTGATGTCCTTCCAACAGATGTCAGGGTGGCTGAAGTCCCCCATGAGGACCAGGATATCTGATCATGAGGATTCTCCTATTTATTTGTAAATGGCCTCATTTGCATCACTTTCCTGATCAGGGACCTGTAGCAGACTCCTACTATGATGTCATCTTCCTCTGTCTTCCCTTTAACCTTTAACCATAATCTCTCTGCTTTTGTACTGCACATCCCCAAATGGAGCTCCATGGACTCTAGATTATCACTGATGTGGAGGGCAACATCCTCTCCCCTTCTCCTCTGCCTGTCCCTCCTGAAGAGTCTATAACCATCTATCCCTAAGCTCTAATTGTGATATCCATCCCACCACGTCTCAGTGATGCCAATGACATCATAAGCCTGTAGGCTTGTACATATTTGCAATTCTTCCTATTTGTTCCCCATGCTCCTTGCAATAAGTGTAGAGGTATTTCAGTTGTGTCTTTATTTGAACTGACTTGCTAACTGATTTTCCCTTACCCTGACCTTTTGTAACTCTTTTCTCATTCTGCACTCCAGTCCTAGGGTCAGAACCCACCTAGCCATGCTCATGCCCCTCTGTAGCTATCAACCTATCTCTTACCCCTCATGTCATCACTACCACATGATGTTTTCCTGTTGGCAGCTACAACCTGAAGGGGATCTTGCTCATCTCGGCAAGACCTTGACAGTGTTATTTTGTCCCCAGCATGCTTCTGGGCAGCAGGTTGAGTACCCTTACTAGTCCCCTATTGCTCCTACACTGGTGTGTCTTCCCACACCTTGCCACATAGAATCCTGATGACTTTATCCCCCTCCCCCTTCACATCCTATTTAAAGCCCTGTCAACTAGCCCTTCCATTTCCTCAGCAAAGACCCTCTTTCTTCTTTGGGAGAGGTGCCTCCTGTTTGGTGTCAACAATGATGGTGCTGTACAGATCATACCATTGCCAAAGAACCCAAATTCATGGTGGTGACACCACCCATGAAGCCATGTATTAAAAGACTATATGCAACTACTTAATCCAATGTCTATGCCATTAGTAGGAATAACAGAAGAGACGATGATCTGTGCCCAAGTCTTGTATCACTCATCCCAAGCCCTGAAGTCTTTTTTGACTGTCTGTAGAGTGCACCAGGCTAGGAATTTTCCTAGCAACATCCCTAACCTGGGCTCCAGGTAGGCAGCATACCTCCATATGAAAGGTGTCTGCCCAACATATTGGTCCCTCTGTTCCTCTCAGAAGTGAATCCCCTCCAACTAACACTCTCCTTTTTCACTCTGTGAAAAAGCACTAGTCCTAATTCTTGGTGCTGGCTTACACATGCTGGGCAACTGAGCATGTGGACTTTCTGCTCCATCCTCCTCTGCCTGATCCTCAGTTTCTAGTGTCCCCTATCTGTTGTGCAAGGGCAGCTGGTAAGGCTGAGAAGACCAGGATGGAGCTCTCCTGCCTCTGTTGGGGGGACATGCCTCCACTCCCCCTCACCTCCTGAGTCTCCTCCTTTACCTGTTTTGTTTAGGTAGCAAGAGGAAATGGAATCCTCTACTACTTGTGCAGCCCTCACCTGCTTTCCCTCCCTTGGGGATGGTGTATCCTGGCTCTCACAGTCAATTTACCTTTCACAATCCCATATAGACCTTAGTCTCTCTACTTCCTCCTTTAGCCCAGCCACCATACTGAGCAGATCATTCACCTGTTCACATCTCACACAGCTTATCTCCTCTATTACTAACTCAGTTTATGATTCATCTGTAAGGAGCTAATGAAGGCTGAATACCAAGCATCCAGAATACTGAAATCCAGAATTTTGAAACTTTGTTTTTTTTTTTCTGAGCAGTCAGCCTGTACTTGTTTCCTTTAGCATCAGTTACAGTTTTGTCATTAGCTTGGTCTGAAAAAGAATACATTGAACTTTGTTTCCTGCACCTCAGCATCTCCTATCTGTGGCATGCAAGCAAAAACAAACAAAAATCTGTATGTGTCTAACGCTTGCAATGTGCTCTTTACTGATATGGTGGTTACACAGACATACATGAATTTTCACCTAAGGCTGAGATTTCATTTAATATTAGCCTTATAATATCATATCAGTTTAATATGAGCAAATCACCTTGGCTCCTTTTGCAATTTTCTTTTTTTAGAAACTTAGGATTGTAAACAGTGGTATATCACAGACTCACACAATTGTTGAAAGTAAATATGATTACATAGCTCTTGAATGCTACAGTCTCCTTCACTTGACTTTAAAGCAAGGTGAGAGTATCCTAGATAAGGTAAAATTACATATACCCATAGAGTAACATAAAGAAATGAGCAATCTTCCATTTCTGGCCTGAAGCCTTATTTGTATTCAGATACTACAAAAACAAGAGTCCTGTGTAAGTGGGTAGGTGGATGGACAGACAGATGAACTATGTTTTTTCTTTATATGCATCCATGGTCAAAACTTGTTTTTTTTTTTTTAATTGTTGTTATATTTTTTTAAAAAAAAAGATGCTACTATTGTTGCTTCTTACTAGTAGTTCAGCTACTTTGGGGAAGCACCAGATGAAAATTTGACCCACTCTTATAAGAAAGTTAAACTTGTTTTTCCTAAGTTAGTTAAAAATTATGTGCCCTCATTCCTATGACAAGGAATACTTGTTTCAGTGCAGCTAGCAAGTTTTTCAAGGTGTTTCTGCACATCCTGTTGAAAAAGCAAACTGTCATAAAAATTGAAAATTCAGAATACCTTTTTTTCCCCTGAAGGTCCTTAGGGTTCTTGAAATGCTAAGTAGAAAACTGTGCTCAATGCATATGGAGGAGATTTTAATACTTTAAAAGACACACAGAGTGTCAGCTAGCAGACACATCAACTCCAAGGATCTTCAAAAAGGCAGAAGCAGAAAAGGTTACTGCTTGTTCAGCGGACACATTTATTTTAGCCAGGGTTCTGCAGATTGAGAGACAGATTGCCTAGCATCAGAGGGTGACCCTGCCCTGAAGTGTAAGCATTACTTTTATTTTTGTTGTTTTTTTATAGTGCATTTGTCTGCAACCTGCTTCCTTAATGATGGATTAGCCTTTTGTGCAGGTATAAGATCTGATTGATGATGCACAGGGATAGGACAGGAAAAAAGAGAAAACAAGTTTATAAATTTGACATAAGATTTGAATCAGAGCAGGAACTCTGCCAATTCCCTTAGGCATAAAATTGGACTGGCTAGAGATACGTAATGCATGTGCGATGTTTCAGCATTTATTGCTTTCATTATATCTTTACTTTCTCAGTTAACAGACTACTGAACTTGGAAAATCTGGCAGACTGAATTTTTTAAAACAAACTTTATGACAGGAGGAGGGGGAGCATGAAATGGGAAAAAATGAAAATCATGTACCAGATCTTCATCTGGTGTAATCCAATATCATCTAACTGATTTCTCTGGAGTTACACTCATTTTCTCCAGCTGTTGACCTGACTCAATACTTTTTGTGGCTGTTTTTTGGTTTTTTTTTTTTCCTCCCTCTGAACAGGCAGTGTTGACATTTGACATTTCTTGCTACTGTTATTATTCCTGCCCTTTCTTTGTTTCGGGAATTTTGTGGCTAATTGACTAAACAGCACTAAAAAACAAAAGCTATCATCCATTCTCTTCCTTGGGCACAAGTTTATTGAGTTCAAGCTGCACAGAGTGTCTTGGAGGCAGGGAATTAAAATGGTCAAGTCAGGAATTATAAAATTAGAATTATTTTATTTTCCTGAAACCCCACTCCCAAACTATATAGAAAACTAGTTTAGGTTTATTTACAGATTCTCATTTGATCCAGAATTCTTCAAAAGTACGTTATCACAAATTTAGAGATTTAGGAAGTCAGGATATGGAAAAGGCCAAGCTACTAGCAGAGGTTTATCCCAATATCAATCAGGCTGAGCAGAGATGTAAGGAAACAGCAGGCTTTACTTACAGAGGTGAGATAAGTATTCAGCAGTGATCCCTTGCTGAATTTCTCTGCTTTCAGCTGCCTCCTGACACTACAAGCAGAAGCCCAAGGCTAGTGGCAAACCTGCCAAACTCAGAGATATGTCTTCCACAAGACAGGGATTCATGGAAGTGACACTGTCTCTACAATGGCAGGGGAGAGCCAAACTGCTAGAGTTCCCCAGTCCAGAAGGCAGCCAGAACCCTGCACTTGGCCTTGTTAAATTTCATCCCATTGGCCTCTGCCCACCCATCCACCCTGTCCAGGTCCCTCTGCAGGGCTCTCCTACCTTCCAACATATCAACACCTGCTCCTAGCTTGGTGTCATCCGCAAACTTACTGATGCTGGACTCAATTCCCTCGTCCAGATCATCAACCAGTTTGGAAGAGACCTCCAAGATCACCCAGCCCGACCTATCACCCAGCCTTAGCAAATCAACTAAACCATGGCACTATGTGCCTCATCCAGGCTTTTCTTGAACATCTCCAGGGATTGTGACTCCACCACCTCCCTGGGCAGCCCATTCCAACAGCAAATCACTGTCTCCATGAAGGTCTTCCTCTTAACATCCAGCCTATACCTTCTCTGGCACAACTTGAGACAATATCCCCTTGTTCTGTTGCTGGTTGCCGATTGCCTGGCAGATGAAACCAACCCCCACCTGGCTACAGCCTCCCTTCAGGTAGTTGTAGACAGCTGTATAGGGTTAACACTCCAGGGGGAGTAACCCTGAACCTGACCCTAGGTGGTCTTGGCCACTCCCCAGGGGTGGGTCTGAACACCATCAGGTGATGGTTAGCCCACTCCCCCTTCTTGCCTCATAAAAGCAGGAGAACTGCCTATTTCAAGCTCTCTGTGCTCCCTGCGCTCCCTGCCTCAGTCTTACCATTGTTACCATCTGTTCCTGGTTTCTCTTTGTTTTACCACATGGCCATCACCATCAAAATCAGGTTGTATTTATACATTTTGTATTTTGCTTTCCCTTCCCTGTACCTTTTGTAAATTCCCTACCTCAGATTCTTTTTAAGTTATTGTTAAATTTTTTTTTTTTTTAACTTCCAAATTGAGTGAGATTGATTTATTTGGGTGTGCTTACCTTTCCTCTCTCTACTTCTAATTCCTTTCCTTTGGGAAAGGAGGGGGAAGATGGAAGGGCACTCTACAAATTGTTATTGGTTCTATCAAATTTATTGGAGTCTCTGGAAATTTAAATTAGAACCGAGACAATTTATTTGTCATCTCAACATGGGGCAGGGTTGAAAAGCATTATTTTAGACAAGATTTGGAAGTTAAAATGTATGCTCTAACAGTTTTAATAACCCAGGCATTTGGATGGCTGTTTTGGTCGTGGATCTTGAAGTTTGTAAGTTATCATGTTTTCTAGATAACGACTGATATGATTTCAGAATATTCTAAAAACTTGCCTATGTGGGTGTATGCCTATTTTCTGAACTCTGTTGGAAATCTAACTGTATTTAGGAATGCAACATGGAACAATTCTGAGAATGTGTGCTGGGACACAGACAGTCCAGATATATTTGTGGGAAAAATAGGACTGGAGAGCAGTTTTTGCACTGTGTTTAAATGTTATTCTAGGAGGCTGCACTGTATGCTCAAGCTGCAACATGTGGAAACCGCATGTGGCCCACCCGGTCCCTGCCACTCCTGTGGCTGTAGCTGCTGAGGGGGGCGGGGGACTAGCCAAACCAGTCTGATGGGCCAGGCAGCCGCTGCCCCAGGCTCTGCCCCGAACTCTGCCCCCGATCCTGCCTGGGACCCTGCCCCCACAGCCAAGCCCTGTCTGTGTGGCTCCTGTGACCACGCTGTGCACAAAAACACTAACCATGAGCTCCTTATCAGACACAGACCCAGGGCAAGGAACCAGCCCCCCCTCCCCCCCAGCAACATGTACCAGCTGGAAATGGATCTGATAATGAAGTTATAATTATCAGCTCTATGCCCAGAAAGGAAATCAGACAGACAAGGCAGAGCCTTCTAGCCTGGCTTTTGAGCTGCTGGGATGGAGGAGCAGAAACCGTGGACTTAGAGCAGAGGGAGGCTAAGCAGTTGGGGTCCTTGTCCAGGGATGGGGATGTAGATAAAGAGCTGGGGAGGCTGGATGGCACCCACACACTTTGGGACAGACTCCTCACAGCTGTGAGATACAGATACCCCTCCAAAGATGAAATGATCTTCCATCCCCTTAAGTGGACAAATACGGAACAGGGGATCACTTACCTGAGGCAAATGGCTGTACAAGAGATAATCTATGGAGATGGCCAAATGCCTCCAGACCCTGATGATGTCCTCATGAAGCCAGCCCTCTTAAAGAAACTGACCCAGTGTGCCCCTTCCACATACGCACGCACACTGGGAGCACTGCTGTTGGGTAGAGACCCCAACAATCTTCCAACTATCACAGAATTTGTTAATGACCCGAGGCAGTTTGCAGACAGTGTCTCCAGAAAGGCCCTGATATCAGCTGTGGAAACCCTTACCCAGGAGATGAATGAGCTGAAAGCCTCTCTCTCTGAACTGTAGAAGGCAGAGAATGATTACTTTTCACCTTCTGAATGGGTACAGGTCTCAGCTGTTAAGAACACACACTGCCATACTCCTCCTCCTCCCCATAGGAGACCAGCCCAAAGCAGACAGGGGACACCTAGGGGCTCACTGTAGAGAACACTGTGTAAACATGTGGAGAACATGGACAAATGGCATGGCCCGCCCACCTCAGCTTTATGGGCCAGGGTGAGGGAACTGCAGGGTGCACACATAGGGAATAATTCCTCCAGAAGAGGGGTTGCCCCAGCATCCCGCAGGTAGCCCTCTCACCCAAGGGGTAGTCCTGACAGTAATTGTGGTCCATGTGCCTCCTGTGGCCACACTGCTCAGCATTAGAGATGCCCTGCCTCCAGCCAGGTGGAGGACAGGGATAACAAAGTATATTGGGATGTGTTTGTAGAATGGCCTGGCCTGTATGTCTCTATTAAACAGAGGTTGAACGAATCCTATGCCTCCTTTACCAATAGGCTGCTTGCTGTGTTGGATGGAACCCCAGATAAAACTGAGGACATGAAGTTGAATCTTTTAAGGACTTTGGCTTTTGAAAACGTGAATGCAAAAACTCAAAGCATACTGGTGAACCTCCCCCGAAATTCATCAGTGGAAGAAATGCTTGAAAGAGTGTCACACTTACCCACCGCTGATTCACAAGCCTATGTGGTAGATGCCTTGGAAAAAAACATAGACAAGCAGACACAAGTCCTAGCAGCAACTCTGACCCCTTTGCACCAAGCACACCCGCGAGAATCATGACACTTTTCTCGCATCTGCTACCAGTGTGGAAACTCCAGCCATATACGTAGAAAATGCCCCATCACATCGGTTTGGTGCAAGAACTGTAACCTCAACACTCATGTCACCAAGATTTTCCGAATGGCGGGAAACTGGAGAGTCAGCACACAGAACAGCTGTGCTATGAAACAAGTAGCTGCTCAAGCTTCCAACTCAAACCGGCTGAAGCTGGCAGCCTTGGACTGGATTTGGCAACAGCAGTAGACTCATCGACAGTAGTCCACAAAAGATTCTAACACCCGTAAAAGGCCTGATAATTCTTAACAACCAAGTGTACGGAGCTTTATTTTTGGAACAATCATCATCAAGTTTGAAAGGACTCTTTATTTTGCCCGGACTCATTGATGTAGATTTTACTGGGATAATTCAAATCACTGCTCAGACAAACTTCCCACCAGTCTACATGCCAGCAGGCAACAAGATTGCCCAGCTTATACCACTCCCTAACTTGTCAACCGATCTTACCCCTGCATCTCAAACCACACGTGGGGAACAAGGCTTTGGATCCACAGGAGAACTAGCAATGTTAAATGTGCCTATGGGCCAAAGACCAATAGTGTCAGCAGAATTCTCCAATGGGCAAATGAAGCTACATCTCAAAGTTCTATTGGACACTGGAGCAGATATTTCCATCATGACAGCACAAAAATGGCCTCCTTCCTGGCCAACTGGAGATGCCACTAAGGGTGTTGAGGGGGCAGGTGGAGCAGTAGCGGTAAGAAGTAACCAGCGCATTTTTGTGATGATTGATAATCGCACTGCCTCTTGTTTCATAACAATTATGCCACTACCCCTCAGAGTCAATGCCTTGATTGGAAGAAATGTTTTAGACCGACTGGGAATGGTGTCGACTACTGAAAATCAGGATTTTTGTTAGCAGCCACTGCTCCGCAGTCTTTCCCCATTCCTCTCACTTGGATAACTGATCTGGGTAGAACAGTGGCTGCTGACACAAGAAAGACTGCTTAAAGCTGAGGAGATGGTACAGGAACAATTAAAGGCAGGACACATATGACCATCTACTAGTCCACATAATACTCCGATTTTCGTAACTTTGAAGAAATCTGAGAAACACCATGTTCTACGTGACTTACAGGTGGTCAGTGCCCAGATGCAAGATATGGGTGCACTACAACCAGGACTACCCACACCCTCAATGTTACCTGAGAATTGGAATTTACTCATCATAGATTTAAAGCACTGCTTCTTTACGATCAAATCGCATCCTGATGATTACCAAAGGCTTGCCGTTACGGTTCCCTCAATAAACAGACAAGCTCCTGCAAAGAGGTATGAATGGACAGCTCTCCCACAAGGGATGAAAAATAGTCCAACCTTGTGTCAGCTATTCGTAGACACAGAGTTTCAACCTTTGCAATGACTGTGGCCTAAAACTTTAACATACCATTACGTGGATGACATTAGCTCAGGAGGAGCCTTTATCTGAACAGCAAGAGAGTCAACTAGGACAACAATTACAATGAATGGGATTAAAGATAGATCCAGATAAAGTACAAAAACAGGGCCCCTGGAAATATCTTGGTTGGGAAATTACTAATAGTAGAATCAAACCACAAAGGCTCCAGCTCCACACTCAAATCAACTCCTTGAATGATGCTCAGAAGCTGATGGGAGATTCAATGGTTGTGCCCAGTAATTGGACTCTCTAATGAAGATTTAGCAATCTTGCGCCCACCTCTAAAGGGAACCAACCTGACCAAATCCCTTAGTTTTTCAAAGGGACAACATGTGACCATTGAAAAACTGGGTTGCCAAATAGCGGAAAGATGGGTGGGTCATTTTGATCCCGACTTACCTCTAGATCTTACCATATTGGCAGGACAACACACTTTGCTTGTGGCTATCACCCAAGCAGAAAAGAAAAACAGGGAGAACACTATGCAACCTCGAACAACCATCCTGACAAAAGTAGGTCTAGCAGATGTAATTAGAAAAGGAAGGCTGTGCATCCTGCAAATATCAGGGCAGAAGCCAAAAACAGTGTTTCTGCCAATAAAAAGAGAGCATCTTGAAAGGATCATACAGCAATCAGAAGAATTACAATTAAGTCTATTGACTCATCCTGGCAGCCTATGTGTTCAATCATTAACATCTCCAACTTTGAAATGGATAAGCCAACAGGTGGGTCGCACCAAGCAAGCGATGTGAAAAGCTGATACAGATGGCCGTTACAGCTTTCATGGATGCAGGCAGAAAATCCTGGAAAGCAGCTGTCACTTGGACAGAGGAGAAACAGTGGTGTCACCAGCTGATTACAGGAACTCCTTCCAATTCCCTTCAGACTTTAGAACTGCTTGCTGTGGTTTGGGCTTTTTTGAGACCGTTACGAGCTCTACTTAATGTTGTGGCTGATTCCCTATATGTTGCTGGTATTCTACATAGGATCGAGGATGCTAGGTTAAGAGATATCCAGAAAAAGTTGTTTGAATTGTTACTTGCTTTACAAGCCGCTATTACTCAAAGATCTGAACCACACTGTGTCATCCATATCAGAAGTCATAAATGGGATACTGGTCTGGGATCAGGCAATGATAGAGCTGATAGACTTGTAGCTATGCCTGTACTTTTAAATGATTTCACTTTAGCAAGAGAAGCCCATGCCACCTTCCACCAGAATGCGAAGGAATTATACAGGCATTTTAGGATTACTGTGGAGGAGGCTTGTGGGATTGTGAGAGCTTGTCCAACTTGCAGTCATCACAGGGCAGGTTTAGGAATAGGGGTCAATTCGAGAGGACTAAAGGCACTGAAGTTATGGCAGATGAACGTAACCCATGTTTCTGAATTTGGCAGGCAAAAATATGTACACGCTACGATTGATACCTTTAGCAAATTCATATGGGTGACTGTCCAGACAGGAGAAAGAGTGATACACGTAATTAAACATCTTACCACTTGTTTCGCTGTGATGGGAGTACCACAAGCCATTAAGACAGATAATGGATCTGCATATGCCAGTAAAGGGGTTAGAAAGTTTTTTCAGCAATGGGGAGTGTGACATACCCGAGGGATCCCTAATTCACCCACTAGTCAAGCAATTGTAGAAAGAGCAAATCAAACATTGAAAACATACTTGCAAAAGTTCCGTGATGTCACCCCAGTGAAAGGTTAAACAAGACACTCTTTGTGCTCAATCACTTATGCATTTTCTCAGAGCAAGAAAAGCCCCCGGCCCAGGTACACATGGAGCCTTTTAAGATACATCAGAATAAACTTTATGTTTGTACATTACAGAAATCCAAGGACTGAGCTGTGGGAGGGGCCGGCTGCGGTACAGTATATGGATAGAGGCTGTATGTCTGTGATTACCCCAACAGGGTCTTTGTGGGTTCCGTCAAAACGGACCAAAGCAGCGATACCTCAGGATGATCTTCCTGGCGTTCCTCCCAATAACAACAGCAATCCTGACAGAGATTAACAATAGAATGAACCTCTGGCTAACTTGGGCAAACAGGACTGGTAACTTTGGCTTTTGTCTAAGCTTACAATCAACTACTACACCATTCAAGTGTAGTAGTGGGAATTCCAGCATTTAATGACAATGATTTTAGAAAGTACAGCACTGGAAATTGTACAGGAAGATTGAATGTATCAGAATGTGCAGTAGAGTTGATTTCCGGCTTAATAGTCTTCCCTGGGATCCCCAAGAGTTGGAATTATTAGGATCACAAGCTATTGGGAACGTGTCTAAGGACTGGAGTCAAACTTGGTTTGTTTTTGCAGGTATGACTGGGACAGGAACAGCCCTTAACAAGGTGGTGGGGTACCTTGGAAAAAGCATTGGAATAAGTCAGGATGGACAGATGTCACACCCAGTCCTGAATATCACCCCTTTAAAACTAAAACATCAGAGTTCTGTGGTCCGAATGATACTGTAGGTAGTCGGCTTGGATCTTTACCCCTTGGCGCTTATGGAGCAATTGACATGATGTATCCACAAAGAAAAATTGGCCCATTGTTATGGAATAATGAGACCCCAAAAGTATTACCCCCAATGTGTTTTTAATTTGTGGAGACAGAGCCTAGCAAGGTATTCCAAGTAAGGTCTATGCTGGTCCCTGTTATTTAAGAAAAATTAGCGTGTTCGCCCCTCATCAAAGGGCTTGGTTAAACATCTCAAAAATTTAAAAACTATGGTAGAACTAGGCGCTCTCTTCACCACCTTAAGAGTGACTGTAAAGATGATGTAGAACTATAGTCCTTGGCACCAAAAGTATTTGCCTCATATTTTGCACCAAGAGTGGCAGGATGTGGTGGTTTGGGTGTCCCCCACCCCCCACTTTAGAAATCACCCAGACTAGACTCAGCCAGCTCTGAGAATTTGAATGAAGCTTATATTTACAGGTAGCACAATTTACAAATAGATATTTACAGTATATACAGTTATATACTGATATATACAAGGTAAAAGGTAATACAGAAACACAACACAGGCTTTAGGGCAGCTAGAGAAACTAGCTTGTTGGTCAATCAAACAGGCTAATGTCACTGCCAACATCCTGAATCAGTTATTATATGATCAGAATAGTCTTAGACATGCTTTGCTTCAAAATAGGGCTGCTATTGATTTTCTTTTGCTTGCTCAGGGGCATGGTTGTGAGGATTTTGAAGGAATGTGTTGCTTTAACCTCTCAGATCATAGTGAATCAATTCACAAGAAATTGGCATAAAGGAACATACTCAAAAAATCATAAAAGATGATAATCCCTTTGATGGCTGGTTAAGATCCCTGTTTGGAAATTTATCACCTTGGTTGATAGGCTTAACAAAAGAGGCACTACAGATGTTGCGTATATTAGTTTTAGCATTAATAGTATTAAGAATAGCTTTTGCTTGTATTATGAAAGGAGTTCATGAAGTGATGTCCAATGCTTTGATTATACAAAAAGAAAAAGGGGGAATTGTTGGAAAACAGCTGAAGGATAGGGCACACAGATTTCTAGAAGCTTGTACAATCAAGCCTTTGATGTGAGGTCTGAGCATACTGAGATGCAGCAAGCCGCAGTGGTGTGATGAAGCTCAAAGGCATTTGTCCTTGAGCCTTCTGATAAACAGCTTCTGTGGGACTGTGTCCAGATTAGGAGGGAAACTAGCTTCAGCAGAAAACTGCAAGTAGGAGGACCATGCAAATTCCAAACTTTAGATGCACCAATTGCCAAGTAGCAACACTGAAAAGCATGCTGTGCTCTCACTGACATGTACATTTATGCACCAACTATAAAAGGCTTATGCTCGTAATAAACCGTTGGATTGTCTTGCAGCTTACTCATATTGAGTCGTCTCTTGACTTTCCCGACGCCACAGTGTCATCTGCAAACTTACTGATGATGAACTCAATCCTCTTGTCTAGATCACCAATCCAGATATTGAACAGGACTGGGCCCACCACTGACCCTTGTGTAACACCAATAGTGACTGGCTGCCAACTAGATGTGGCACCATTTAACACCACTCTCTGGGCCCATCCCTCCAGCCCATTCTTGACCCATATCAGAGTGAACTTGTCCAAGCCACGAGCTGACAGCTTGGCCAGGAGCTTGTTGTGGCAGATGCTGTCAAAGGCTTTGCTGAAGTCCAGGTAGACTACATCCATAGCCTTCCCCACATTCACCAGGTGAGTAACCTGATCATAAAAGGAGATCAGGTTGGTCAGGTGGGATCTGCCTTTCCTAAACCCATGCTGGCCGAGCCTGATCCCTTGGCCATCCTGTAGGTGCTTTGTGATGGCACTCAAGATGACCTGTTCCATGACCTTGCCTGGCACTCAGGTTAGGATGACAGGTCTGTAATTTTCTGGTTCCTTCTTCTGGCCCTTGTTATGGATGGCCAGCTTCCAGTCTCTCAGGACCTCTCCAGTGAGCCAGGACTGTTGATAAATGAAGGAGAGTGGCTTGGCCAGCTCATCTGCCAGCTCTCTCAGCATTCTAGGATTGATCCCATCTGGTCCCATGGACTTGTGAGGATTCAAGTGGCTCAGCAGGTCCCTTACTTCTTCCTCATGGATTACACGGGGACTATATTGGTCCCATCTGCCAGCTCAGGAGGCCTGTTGTCCTGGAAACAACCTGTCCCACTATTGAACATTGAGACAAAGAAGGTGTTAAGCACCTCTGCCTTTTCCTTGTCCTTTGTTACTATATTCCTCTCTCCATCTAAAAAGGAGATTGTCTTTGCCCCTTCTCTTGCCATTAATATGCTTATAGAAACATTTTTTATTCTCCTTAAGTTATAAATGAGCTTTTGCCTCTCTAATTTTTTTTCCTACAAGGCCCAACAACATGCTGGAACTCTTTCTGGGATAGCTCCCTGTGGGAGAACACTGTCCCTAGGCAGACATGAGCTGTAAACATCAGAGCTCGTGCTGCGAACTGTCCTTGGGCTGTCTGGGGCCCAGGACAGTAAGCTGTAAACAATGAGCACCCCACGCACACCTGCAGGGGGCTGAGCTTGCCATCCCATGGGGTGGACACCAGGGGATTGACTGACCTATCGATACCTTGTTTATAAACCTGAACCAATCTGTACCTTCCACTTATGTAAACCTCAGCTAGTTGTACATACCTCTACTAAAGGGGTATATAAGCTGTTGCACTTCCTGAATAAAGCTGTACTGCACTGCACTGACCATAAGGCTGCTGGCAGCTGAGTCCTCGTCAGTACCCCGATCGATTCTCAGCCTTCCCAGCGGCCTGCCACCTGCAGCTCCCATTTTTTCCAAAGATGGTACACCTTCTATTTCATCTTTAATTCCTTCAGAAGCTCCTTGCCCATCCAGTCTGGCTGTCTCCCTCCTTGGCTCATCTTCTGGAACAATGGGAGAATCTATTCTTCCACCTTGAGGAGTTCTTTCTTGAAGTAGGCACAACCTTCCTGGACCCTTTTAAGAGCTGTTTCCCAAGGAACTTTCCGAGTTAGTTCCTTAAGCCAAAGTCTGCCCTTTGGAAGTCCAGTGTGGAGGTTTTGTTAAAGTCCCTCCTGGTTTCACCGCATATTTAACACTCTATAATTTCATGGTCATTGGACCCCAGGCAGCCTTGAACCACTAAGTCTTCCACCAGCTCCTCTCTATTTGTGAGCAGCAGGTCAAGCCGGACTGCACCCTTGGTGGGCTCATGTAACAGCTGAGATAAGAAGTTGTCCTCCACACACTCTAGGAACCTTCTAGACTGCCTCTTCTCTGCAGTGTTAAAGTCCCAGCAGATGTCTGGCAGGTGAAAGTCACCCACAAGAACAAGGGCAGGTGATCTTGAGGCAGCCTTCAGTTGGTTAAAGAGTAATAAATCAACCACTTCTTCCTGTGTGGGTGGTCTATAACAGACTCCAACCAGGATGTCATCCTTGTTGGCCTTCTCCTTAATTCTCACCTATAGGAACTCAACTTGATCATCCTTAATCTCTACCTCCATGACATCCAGAGCATCCCCAACGTCTAGGGCCACTCCTCCACCCCTTCTCCATTGCCTATCTCTCTTGAAGACTCTGTAGCCATTGATTACAGCACTCCAATTTTGTGAATCATCCCACCACATTTCTGTGATGGTGATAACATTGTAGTTCTCCTCTTGTACCAAGGCTTCCGGCTCATCTTGTTTGTTACCCATACTTCATGCATTGCTGTGCATACACTTCAGCTGGGCTGCTGGTCCTACCCCTATCTCTGGCCTACCACCCTCAGCCTCTTTTGGTTTGTCTCTAGTACTATTGTGTTTAACCCCCTTCCCCTTACTCTCTAAAGCCCTTTCATCAAGCCCAGCCAGCTCATGTGTGAGGATTTTAATCCCCCTCTGAGTCAGTTGTACCCCATCCATTG
>WAAF01006426.1:0-172938 GCA_013400475.1 Tricholaema leucomelas | reverse complement strand
TTTGAAGGTCCCTTCCAACCCAATGCAATCTTTGAATCTGACATTCCCACTGAAAGTGCTTTGTTTTTTTCAAAGATCAAGTCACTTTGAAGCACACAAATTCAGAAAATAAGGTTTGCTTCTGAACTTCTGAAGCCAGAATCAAAAAGGTTATTAGACAAGTAGAGGCATTTCTGTTTATTTAGCAATAAATATGCACCCTCTGGGGGATCGTTCACAAAGTCCCAGGGGATTCAAGGTGAGGATTTTGCAGTTTATTTGTACAGGAGCTTTCACAAAGTCACATCAACCTAAAACAATTCTTCCCCCTACTTATTGTATATTCAAAGTGTTTGGACACCTGTGCCCGCGCAGACCCCTTTCCCAAGGCCACTTTCAGATGCTTAAGATCATAACTCCATTTCTTATCTGTGTTTAACTTGAATGATGCCTGAAGAAAATGCTCCTAAAACAGCACATGAAAGAAACATAGTGAAGAAGAAACATAGAAGAAACAGCTTGTGAGACTATTTCTAGGCACTCCAAACCAGGCAGCAAAACCTGGGAATCCATCTGATATGTCCAGAGCTTTTGGACAACAAAACAAAACAAAACAAAAACAAAAGAAAGGAGAGAAATAGAAATAGAAGCCTGAGGAATGCAAGTTCAGAGCAATGAAAGAGGCTTGAGGCCTGATGTTAAGGTGTCGCTACCGCAAGTGAAGAGTTGTTCAATGCTTTGCTGATAGCAATGCTGACAGGGGAAAAGTAGCTTAAGCATCCCAGATATCCCTTTTATTTGTTCAGCAAACAAAATGAATTTTAAAGTGCATTACTTAATTTGAAGGAAACCTCTATTTTAATGTCAAAAATAGCTTGATTGTTAAAATGCCAAATAGATTTCTCAGTAAAGAGATGAACTCTTGCTCCACAAGAATATAGAAACGCAGCCTTATCTTTAAACACATTCAAACTCACTTCATTTAATATAAAGGATATATTAGGTGTTTTACTTACAGGAACAATTCCCCTTTAGCAGAGGCAGCTGTGTCCGGTGTTTGTTCAGGTAAAACTCTCATGTGATGATCAGTTCTCAGACATAACAGAGTACTGTTAGTGTTGAAATAGTGTTACCATAAACTGTCATGGTCAAGTGCACAGACAATCACTCATCCAGAATGATTGGCTGCTTAGCCTTCTGCCAAGAAGTTCTTATTGACCGAAAAACCCTCTCCATCTTTCACTGCGAAAACAAAATGTAAGAAATGTCTTCTGTCAGCCTGAAATCCTTACATGGCACTGCCTGTGCTAAGGGGAGGAGTATGAGTAACAAAGCAACTACTAAAAAGCAATTATTTTTTTTTTCTCTGGTATACCTTTTCCCCAAAATTAAAATTATTGATAGTTTGACTTCATGAAGTGGAGAATGTGGCTTCCCCCTTTAACAGCCTTAGAAAGAGATAAGCTTTTGCACCTGGCCTCAAGATCAATAGTGTAATAAGAGATCAATAGTGTAATAAGAACCAGTGCTTTCAGAAGTCTCTGCTCCTTAAACATCACCCAAGCAGATTTATTTTTTTGGTAATGAATGTAGTTGTTATCAAGGTGTGATATGTGATGTTTATAAATACCAGGGGGAAAAAAGACATCTTTAATGTTGCTATGCTGTAACCACATCCCAAAAAGGAAAAAGGAAACTCAGAAAGCAATACCATTCCAAAAGAAAAATCAAAAACCAGCCCAAACATATTTAAAGATAAGGCTGTGTCTTCTCCTTAAAGAGGAAGCAGCACTTCCTTTTCTATGTTCTGGTTTTGGCCTAAGTCTTTGGAATGGTACCATGGGAACATTATTTGAATGAGGGAAGAGAAACTCTTCAAAGGGACTTGGATAGGCTAGATCAATGGCACAACATTAATGGGATGAGTTTCAACAAGGCCAAGGGCCAGGTTCTGCACGTGGGTCACAACGACCCCAAGCAATGCTACAGGCTTGGGGCAGTGTGGCTGGAGAGCTGCCTGGCAGAAAAGGATCTGAGGGCTGTAGTAGACAGGAGCTGAATATGAGCCAGCAGTGTGCCCGAGTGGCCAAGAAGGCCAGTTGCATCCTGGCTTGTATTTAAAATGATGTGTCCAGCAGAAGTAGGGAGGTGATTGTCCCCTTGTACTCAGCTTTGGTGAGACCACACCTTGAGTGTTGTGTTCAGTTTTGGGCACCACAATACAAGAGAGATGTGGAGGTGCTGGAGCAGGTCCAGAGAAGGGCAACAAAGGTGATGAAGGGCCTGGAGAATAAATCGTATAAGGAGTGACTGAGGGAGCTAGGGATGGTTAGTTAGAGTAAGAGAAGGTTGAGGGGAGACCTTATTACTGTCTACAGTTACCTGAAGGGACATTGTGGTGAGTCTGCTGCTGGCCTCTTCTCACAGATAATTTGAGGCAGAACAAGGGGGAATGGCTTCAAGCTGAGACTGGATAGGTTTAGATTGAACGTTAGGAAGCTTTTCACAGAGAGAGTGGTCAGGCACTGGAATGATCTGCCCAAGGAGGTGGTGAAGTCACTGACCCTGGAGGTGTTTAAGGGTCATTTGGATGTGGTGTTTAGGGATATGGTTTAAGGTGAATCCTGTAGAGCAGGGTTCTAGGTTGGACTTGGTGATCCCGAGGGGCTTTTCCAACCTGGATGTTTCTGTGATTCTGTGATTTCAGTGAATTTGATTACAACTCATAAGCCTTCAGTTTGGAAATTAGTTCAGTGATAATTCTTTTGGGACAAAGCTATATAGCTTGTTTTTTCAAATCCATCTACATCAATTTCCTGTCTAAAACCATCTGGGATTTAAATGCTGATGGATAAGACAGGATGTTTATTGCTTTATGAAATTTAGAGAGAGAACAGTGATGTGAAGTGACAATAATTATTATTATGAGTAATACAAGCATGATAATATATGCCTTTGAATTTTACTACTGTCTGAATAGAACTCTTGTGCTTATGAGTAAATGTATGTATTATGAATGAGGGTCAACAACATGAGCTGCATGTAGGCTTAGAAAGCATATGGCTGTAGAAGTTAATCACTGAATAAGCAATACACCATAATTTCAGTAATGTTAAATAATAGAAATATGGTTAAAAAAAAAATGCTCTCTAAATTCTTCTCTTGTAATATATACTTTGTCTGGTGTTTCTGGCAGAAAATAAAGCAGCCAAACCAAAACCAAAACGATTGTCAAGCCTGGGAACTGGCTACCCAGGGAAGTGGTAGAATCAGCATCTCTAGAGGTGTTTAAAAGACATGTGGAATGTGATGCTGAGGGAGATGGTTTAGAGGTCATCTGGCAGTGCTAGGTTAACACTTAGATTTGAGGATTTTAAAGGCCTCTTCCTACCAAAAATGATTCTATGGTTCTGTATTGTTCCAAGTATCCCCCTTTTAGCACCAGATCAGCATGAGTACAGTGTACATCTACCTTCTACACAGTTACTGCACCATCCAAGACAGGTTCATATCTTCATTTTTCATCTGTGAGAGCGTTTGGAGAAAACTATATCGGTCATGGATTTTTAAGTGAGTGTAATTGAGCAAATGACTTGAGAGAATTTCTCAGACTTTGGATTGTCACTTGATCTCGAGTCTCTACCTTTGCTGCCTTCCTGTTGCTAGGAGATTAGTGATTCAAAGTATCTTTCTCAAAACAGTGTTTCAGAATCAAAACATTTCAAATAATAATTCTTGTTTTTTCCTGAAAAATATTGACCCTCCCTGACCCCCCTTGATTTAATGCTGTGCACAATAAGTAAATAGATTAATCCAGGAAGATAGATCATTAGTTCACAGTGTCTTCTTGTCATGGGTTGAATTGAACTTGCTGCTGTTGGTCGTACCGTGCTGCAGTCATACCAGCTTGAAAAAATGAAAGTGCTAACTGGAGCAAATTATTATGTGACCATTCATTCTTTGCAGGGCCTTGCAGCGTAGCATTGTCTTGTATTTGAGCTTGTAGTTGAGGTTTGTGGTTTCTTGCCTTTTTTTTTTTTTAAATAAGGTTAATTTCTGTATGCTTGACTGAAAGTTCATTCTCAAGAGAAAAGAGTGGTGCAACAGAAATGGATTAATCATGAGTTTAACTATATTTCTTTGTCATTCACCAACTACAGTAACCTGTGTTTATGCCATTTAGAAGTCAGTTCAGTATGGTTCCCGAAGCTGTAAATCCTGCTAGATCTTTTCAGTGGGTCACATTAGAGCAAAATGTCTTTGTTTCTATCATAAACCATTTCAAGAGATATCTTCTTTTGGTTTTTCCTCACCTTCCTCAAGAAACTGCCAAAGACAAAAATGACATTACTGTGGCTTCTGTCCATGACCTATTCAAAAAGAAGAGGGATGGGGAGCAGTAGTATGCCTAGCTCATCTTTCTTATCCACCCCTTCTATGACCTTATTTTAGTATTGATGTACTCCTTTCCTAATCACTGCATAAAAAATCTTGAAGACAGCAAGTTGAGCATATTTTTTCAGGTTTTATGTATTTCACTCCTCTTTTTATGACAAGGCAAGGGCATAACTTTGGATTGATGTTCTAGATCTAATTGTATACTGATGTTATTGAAGGGGGCTGCTTAGTTCGGTTTTGTTGTGGGTTTGGTGTTTTGGTTTTGTTATTTTTTTAAACCAATGGTGAATGAACAACTTTGTAGCACTTTGTACCTGCCAAATTAAGGCAACTGCCATCCTTGTTCTCATCAAGAACTGCAACCTTGGACTCCCTCTTTGTAGCTCTTTCTACTATTTCATTTTAGTGAAATGGACTATTTAGTAAGTCACCAAAGGAGCCAATATGTAAATATTGACTTTTTGTTGTATGTTTTTTACAGATTTCCTGCAGTTTTGCTGGTCCTGGGTTATACAGAAAGTGGTATTTTGCTTTATTACATTCAGACAGTCCAGCCAGGGCTCCTCAACTTAAGAGAGATGTTGAGAGGCTTGGATGTGTCCAGAGAAGGGCAAAAAGTTTGATGAGCCTATGGCTGGAGCACAAGCCCTGTGAGGAGCAGATAGAATAGAAAAGAATCAACCAGGTTGGAAGAGACCTCCAAGATCATCCAGTCCAACCTATCACCCAGCTCTATCCAGTCAACTAGACCATGGCACTAAGTGCCTCATCCAGTCTTTTCCTGAATACCTCCAGGGAGGATGAAGGAGCTGGAGATGTAGACAGTGCCAAGCCTCCTCTTCTCTACGTTAAACAACCCCAGCTCCTTCATCTGCTCCTCACAGGGCTTGTGCTTCAGCAGGAAACTGTAGCCAGGTGTGGGGCAGTTTCTTCTCCCAGGCGACCAGTGAGAGAACAAGGGGACACAGTTTCAAGATGCACCGGGGGAAGTTTAGCCTGGAAGTTAGGAAGAAGTTCTTCACAGAAAGAGTGATTGGCATTGGAATGGGCTGCCCAGTGTGGTGGTGGAGTCACCGTCCCTGGAAGTGTTTAAAAAGAGACTGGATGTGGCACTTGGTGCCATGGTTAAGTTGATTAGATGATGTTGGGTGATGGGTTGGACTTGATGATCTCAAAAGTCTTTTTCAACCTGATTGATTCTGTGTTATAGACTCTATTCAGTGTGAAAGATATGCTTACGATATATTCTAGCTGAGTGATGAATGGCTGGAGAGCAGCCCTGAGGAAAAGGACCTGGGGGTCTGGGTCGACGAGAAGCTCAACATGAGCCTGCAGTGTGCACATGCAGCCCAGGCAGCCAACCATGTGCTGGGCTGCATCAAGAGAAGTGTGGCCAGCAGGGCAAGGGAGGGGATTCTCCCCCTTTACTCTGCTCTCGTCAGACCCCACCTGGAGTACTGTGTGCAGTTCTGGAGCCCCCAACACAAGAAGGATGTGGAACTGCTGGAGCGGGTCCAGAGGAGAGCCACGAAGATGATCAGAGGGCTGGAGCACCTCTGCTATGAGGACAGGCTGAGAGAGTTGGGGCTCTTCAGCCTGGAGAAGAGAAGGCTTCGAGGAGATCTTATAGTGGCTTTCCAGTATCTGAAGGGAGCCTACAGGAAGGCTGGGGAGGGACTATTTACAAGGTCTAGTAATGTTAGGATGAAGGGGAATGGGTTTAAGCTGGAAGAGGGGAGATTGCGACTGGATGTTAGGAGGAAGTTCTTTACAGTGAGGGTGGTAAGACACTGGCACAGGTTGCCCAGGGAGGTTGTGGATGCTTCCTCCCTGGAGGTGTTTAAAGCCAGGCTGGATGAGGCCTTGGGCGAGCTGCTCTAGTGGGAGGTGTGCCTGCCTGTGGCAGGGGGTTGGGGCTGGATGATCCTTGAGGTCCCTTCCAACCTAAACCATTCAATGATTCTATGATCCTGTATGTAGCAGAGCTCATTAATAGAGCCTGGTGGGAAAAAAATCTAGTTGATGAAATTTCAGTCATGAAAACTAAAAAGGAAATTAGACAATTTTTTCAATTTTTGGATTTCTAGGGGAGTTTAGGAGTGGAATTAGCACTGGTAATTTATAAAGAACTTTTATTGCTAAGGTTTTTAATAACTTATTTAATATTTATAGTTTGTGAAATAACTTTATACACTGGGGCACATTCTTTATGATCATTCCTTTTATCATTCCTAGTCTGTGACTGTTTTTCTAATCAGAAAGATAAATAAGTTCATTCTGAGTATTGATTTACTTAAAGGCATGCTAACCAAGTAGTTAAACACTGCTCTTTTCCATAAATGAAAGTAAAATATTCATCAATCAATTAATAATATGCAGATTTCCTAGCTGATATATAGATATGCCTGAGGCTTACATATAGCACACTCTATATCATTATGTGTTCCACTCAGAAACATAAAATTAAACCAAATGTAAAATTAAAAATACATAATGCTGTTACACAATATCTAAAGAGACTGTTATGTTATATTCAAGCAGTACTTTAGAGGCATGAAGCCTGCATACAATGTTATATCCCAGAAAGCAATTGAACAGGGAACATGTTTTGTACTTTAAAAGAAATAGGCTAGCATTGTGTATAATCTTCCAAGGTAATAATTGCAGGAATAATAAAATAAGTGGAAAGGGATATTTTATTATTTATTTTTTTTCTGCAGAGGTCTAATGAAGGCAGTTGTATTTTAACAACCTAACAGATGTTCTAAGATGCAATTACTTGAGGCAGCGAATGTACATTAATTAGAAATCTGTGACTGATTGTTATGTGGGTTGTGAGAACATCTGCTAATATCTTCATAGGTACCATATCACATCTACACTCATGGAGCTAGCAAAGGCATAACCCAACTTTTATCTTGGAGATGGTAGGATTACTTGAGCTGATTTGTGCTTTGACAGTACTTTCAGTGTTGATATTGGAAAATACGTACTCAAGGTACCCCAAGGAGCTTCCAAATACAGGCTATATGCATGTGGAGAAGAGATTGTTGGGAGGATCACATTGCATATGCTACACAATGCCAGTGGTTAATAAAAGTAGCTATTTCCCTCCCTTTATGTTGCAGGGTGTCACACTCCTCTGTTGCGTGGATTGTTCAAGTTTTAGCTTCCTGAGTTCCAGTTCCCTGCCCAGGGAGGTGGTGGAGTCAACCAGAGTCAACTACACNCCACCTGGATACAGCTTCCCTTCAGGTAGTTGTAGACAGCAATGAGGTCTGCCCTGAGCCTCCTCTTCTCCAGGCTAAACACCCCCAGCTCCCTCAGCCTCTCCTCATAGGGCTGTGTTCTAGCTTCATCCCCAACTGCCACTCACAGTGGTGTCACTGAGTCTCTGTAGGTCAGTTTCAGTTTGGATAGCTGACAGTATGTTCTGAGGACAAAACACTGAAATTATGTCTAAGATACTGCTCCAACTGCCTGCTCCTTAAAGAACAGAGAATTCTTCAAAATGAAAAATGCAAATTCATCTTGAGTAGAAGGAAGAGGTTAAAATGGAAAGACATCAATAATTTTAAATTGACACATTATATCTTTAGTAGCTCTTACTGTAGTGACAGGTAAAATCCCTTTAATACACCTATTTGCACTTTACTTGTGATGCTATTGACTGAGTATAAAGTATTACCACTCATGAAAGTAATCACTTCTCTTTTGGATGACACTTCAGGGTTCAATTTGTAACTAAAGAGCTAAAAATAGGAATTGCTATCACATCCAGTGGGAGTTCAGGTCCTGTCTGTGTTAATGCAGGGTGGGAGCCTGCTCATCAGTTTGTTACAAGGCTTAGGGTACTGCAGTCTAACCTCTCTCCATTTAACAGCACTGAGTCAATTGGTGTTATTGCTGTAGTTAGCAGAAAATGAGAAAACACACCACAGGCTGAGTGTATTTTCATAAACCAAAAATAATGGTGGCTCTGGTCTGAGGAAGAACTACTGGCCCAGGCCAGCAGTGAGTGGCCACATAGCAAATCTACAGGGTAGGCACAGCTCATTTGCCACCAAGGAAAACATATTTGCTGTAGTGAGGTGCCACAGTACTCTAAAGATGAAGGTTGCAGTGGGAGGGTTTTGGTTCCTGAATACATTTGCCTTTGTTATGGCAGGCCAGTATGGCAAAGCACAGAGGAAGCAGTGTTCTTCTCCACCTCCCACCCTGAGTGCAAGCCACTAGGTAATTAATTCAGCAATACTTGTGAGAGATATCATGTGACATGAGCTGCTGTAGCATGCAACCGTATTGATAGTGAAAGTTGGTCTGCCTTTAGTTATTTCATGATTGGGATGTCTCCTGGCTGGGTATTTGCTGCTGAGTTCAAAAGTGGTAAGGAGAAATGGACTGCAGAGATCTGAGACCTTCCTGCAGGTGGGACTAGGTGCCTTAAATGATTGCAGTGAACAGTGTGACTGCTGGAACGTTCAGTGAACCTGCAGCCTCCTTCCCTGAGAAAACCTTGCATGGTTTGTTTCTGTGCCTTGCATGAGGCAATCACAGATGGTAAGGGTTGAAGGGAACCTCTGAATATCATCTAGTCTGACACTCTCTGTTAAAGCAGGATCACCCAGAGTGAATGACACAGGAAGGATGATATAAACCTGACCCTATGACATTCTGTAGGAGAAGGACCCTATTCCATGTACATTATTTGCAGTTTGTATCTGCTGACCTCATCTTTCCAGTGGTCAAAAAACAAATAAGACAAACAATATTGAAAAAGGGAAACTGGCAGATTTTGCCTGAGTCTTGTGACCGTTTTGGCCATTCAGTGGATTTTGCATTAGAAGTGTGGTAGAATGCATAAAATAAAACTAAGTAGTCAGTTTATTCCTGATGATTTACCAGGATTATAATTACTTCTTTGTGTAATTGTTTTTTTGTGTGATGGATCTTCATCTCTAGTCTCTCAATAAGAGAGTCTAAACATAGACTGAATAACCATGAACAGAATCAAAACCAAGTTTTGGTCTGAGCAAGGAAATGCTACTGGCTGGAGGTTGCTCATCTGGATATTCATCCAGTTTGTCTGTTTCTTCTTTTTAATGTTTCCTGAATATTTAATGATACTTATTATACACACACTGCTTACTTAAAAGTGAGGAGTATTTCCTGGAGATGGAGGCATGCAGTAGGTTTTGTATTATATACTCATCAAATAGTGAAGCTTTTTTTTTTTTTTTCCCTGGCCTGTAAGCAATTCAATTATTTTGTTTCTGAAATAAATTAAGTAAAGCTTATTGAGTCCAATCAACCCTTGTTTCTAGGGAATTGTAGTTCAATTTCATTTTTAATTAGATTGAACGTCGTGAATTTCTTAGCAGTAGCAAGCAAGATCTGGCAATAAAATATGCACCCAATTTGTATTAAAAGTTCCTAAAATCTAGTGCAGGGTACTGACAATATGTCTGGCTTATGTTTAATTGTCCAAGTACCCTATATTGAAAAATACCATTTTTAAAAGTTGCTGGTGTATAACATTACTTTTCTTTGATAAAAGCATACAGAAGATGAGCAGACAGAAAACAAGAAAAGGATAGGACAAAACCTGCATTTCTTTGTAAGCTTAACACCACCTTCAGGACCATGATGTTAAAAACTTTGTTGTGTAAGAATTACACCAAACTGCTTTTTAGTTAGAGATGGTGAAACAAAAAAGTCTCAACTACTACAGCAGGCTCTTGGCTCTAGGCCTCCATTTCCAGTCAAACTGGGAGAGAACAAGCTGAATTGTGATTCAGCATTATACATGAATGCTCAAAAACTTGATCCAGTCTTGAGTTCTGCCAATTTAGTGTAGCTGCATTTTGTGCTGGCAAGAGTTTCTTCCAGCTTTGCACTGCAGAAGCTACATCTCTTTGCTTGTTTGTGTTGTGCTGATTGCCTGTCTTGCATTTACTTTACTTTCCTGTTTCTTCGTTGTGGCTAAATACCATCATTTGCCTCAGAGAATGAAAAGGGTCAGCTATATATATGGTAGTGGATAACTGGCATACAAGATCTGTCTGTGGAAAGGTACGTTTCATTTCATGACAGCTTATTTGCTCCTTCCACTGCAAAAGCATTTCTAGTGGAGCCACAGGATTCCCAGGACTCCTTATAGCCACATGTCTTACAGAAAGGAGTTTAACTAGAATGATTTGAACTAATATTACTCCAAACTGATGGGCCAGGTGTGGTTGAAGAATATCTTACATCTTTCTGGTAGTTTAAGGTGCACTAAGCAAAACCAAGCTACTTTATTCTGTTGCTTCTAAAGGCTGATATTCATGAACCTTCACAAATCAGTTTTCTTGTGGTTAGTGATAATTTAAAAGTCTACTGCCCTTGAATAGCACTTATCTGATGGACAAATGTGGTTAAAGATACAACTTATGGTAAATTTAAGTATGGTGTAGCTCTTACTCCTCACTGATATACTACCTCATCACTCATATGCATATTTTTATGACTAACTTTCTAAGCTTTGTTACCCTTCCTTCCTGCTTTTCCTTCCACATTCTACAGGACATCCAGGAAATACAAGAGAGAAATCTTCTCTCCCTAAGGAAAAAAAAAAATAGACATAAAATAGACAAAATTCTGAAAGTTGAAAATTGTCAATGACATTTGCAGCTTTTGAAGTGATTAACAAACATGCCTTGAAAAAAAAAAATAGGTATGCAACTCAGGCTCTTGCCACAAGTGAATGCGCTTCAAAGTATCATTTATCTGATAGCAGGTACATCACAGTTGTAAGGTCTTGCCATGATGCAGAGCGAGTACTTGACTTTGTATTGTTCACGTATATGGCACTGTGTGTCATGAAGAGTTCGTTCAATGCCAATGCAGTATGTTTTCCATCTTCTGAGTCCTTTATGGGAATAGCCTGTCAGGAGATCACTGTTCTCTGCCTTTCTAGCTTTTTGAAGTTTTATGCAGCTTAATCTTTTTCCTAGACCTGTTTGTTCAACAGAGCTGTGGTGTCATTCCTTAGACAAGGACAGCGTTTGAGCTGAATAGGAAAGATGTATTTCTTTTCATTATCCCCGTATAGTGAGCCATTGAACTGGCTATGTCCTCCATCTCTTTCACTGTCTTTACTCAGTACCTTCAGGGCTGATCAGTAAAAGCCAAAACCTCTTCAAATAGCGGTGTGTTTTTTTTTTCCCTACAGAATTCTTTTGAACAGTGTCCCTAGATCTGTCTGATGGGAAATACAGATGCATGATTAAACATTGAATGAAGTATTAAATATTAAGCTTAAGCCAAAATGAACTTTTACTGACTTGTTAAAAATATCCAACTCATATGAATGGTATAAAAATGAAGATATATGTAGCTAGGTGTTTTGGGTTTTTTTTTCTTTTCTGCCTTGAGTCTTGTTTGTGTTACCACTGAATCTTCCAAGTATTCTGTATTGTAGGAGGTAATTGAGAGGACAGTGGCATCTAATTAAATCTTCAGTATGCAAAGTCTTATTTTTCTCCTCGAGCAATCTGTTTCTGAAATAAAAAGATATTATGTCAGTAAGGTCTTCCAACAGTTTAAATGGCACTTTTCTCCCTGCCTGGCAGTTTTACATACCGCCAGTTAGTAAAATGAGATGGGAGTTCCTTTCAGAGTGTCATGATTTTAATTGGAACTTCAGTTGAAAAAAAGTAATTAATAACTTGTAGCCTGTCCAGGTAGTAAAGCTGTGTCTCAGATTAATGTCTTCTGCACATTGCTTACAAATTGAGAAACTCAGTAGTTAAGAACTGGTTACTGTTATTTGTCTAATGAATGCTGATCATTACACTGCAGTATAATGACGTTAGGAGATGCAGCTTCTACAAATGTGTATGAACATATTCAATTTTAAGCAGTTATATGTAATAGGTACTTGTATGTATTTCTTAATATACCTTTGGGATATTTTCTTTCATCCTGTGAAATGTTATTGTGTGTATTGTATTGTTTGGTTTACTGAGAAGTTTTTATCTTTAAGATTTTTCTGTTTGTTTGCTTCAGTGCTCCATACATATTATGACTGCATATAAAAACTCTCTGTGTTTTTAGATAGATTACCTAGAAGGGACAGAAAAAGATGGGTTATATACAGTCCATAAACATATCTGCAGGAATATCTATTAAGTTTTAATTTTATTAATGTATTATGTCCAAGTTTTACTTGGACTTAGGTATTAGCACCTGAACAGACTTGTAATAAACAGTACAGCTGAGAATCTGGCTTTAGGAAGAGAAAGACTTCTGGTCTGAAGTTATACAGAAGAGGTCACGATCTAGTGAGAATTTTGCTGTACTGTTAGTTGCTGACACTTAAAGGCCTCTATTGGCTAAAGAAGTGTGATGTCATTTACAGTAAGGCAGACATTGTGTGAAATAGATTTTTTGCCTTTTTTTTTAGTGCAGATTGAAGGAGATTTAGGGAGTGCCCTATTAAGCTTAAAGAATCCTGTGCTTAAGCATTCTCTAAGTGCCTGAAGCCGAAAACATGTTTAATCTCTTTAGGTTTGGGTTTGGTTTTTTTTTTTACATTGTCAGACACATTTGATACACTTTTTTTTTTCTTGTTACAGTAAATTTGGTGGTAAAAGTTAAGAAGTGAAGTGCTTGCTTAATTTACCACTTAAAGCTTTGTGTCTTGGTATAACCCTCTGTAGACCATCTCAGTCCCTTTTCAGTTGTGACTGTAATTTTCGCTTTTTCACATAAATAGATTCACAAAGGTCGGATGGATCTTCATGGTGCTGACATCATTCAGCAGCTCCTAGTGTACAGTGTAACTGCTTTATTCAGCTTTACACCAGCCTCTTTGTTATATTGTGCTGCTACAGTAGAAAATTCGTCAGGAACCTGTTTCAATGTATAACTTAATACTATTTGTGTAAGTATCTGCGTACAGAAGTGTGGATCCAGCCAAGATAACACACTTTCAGTAATGTGAAATACATGCATATGAATGCCTTCTGAAGATGAGAACTACGTTTTGAGGCACTTTTGGCATAAGACAGCATGGTGTGCTAATGTAGACTTCATGCCAGTTCAGTGTTGAAAATATAACAAGGTAAAAGAGAAGTCTTGCATAATATTGTGCAGCCAGTTTATATTAGATTAATTACTGATACATTTTACTGGTTGAAATTCTGAAGCCTTATGTAACGTAGTTAAAAGCAGAATTAGATCTAGGAACAAAATGTCACTGGATTTGTACCTAGAAAAATACTGTGCCTAGTATTAAGAAGTAAAACTTAACAGAAGAGAACCTATAGTAGAAGAAGGAGATCTGGGGTAGTTTTTCTGCTGGTTTTTGATTGCTTGGTTGGGTTTTGTTTTTTGTGGGGGGATTGTTGCCTTTTTTATTTCCTTTTATTTTTTCCCTCAGCACTAAATTTATCCTATGCATATATATGTGTGTGTGTGCATACAGGTATGTGTGTGTTTATATATGTATGCTTATATTATGTATGTGTGTATATATATGTATACACACACACACATATATATATATACACACTGTGCTAGTTTGAGCCTAGCTAGAATGTTTTGATGAGAACAAGAAGATCATAGGCTGAGAAATGAAAACAATGGTGAGGTCTGCTTCCCTCACAGCCTTGCTGAGATGTGTAGAAAGGAAAAGCAAAACATTAGATAAAGTCACTTTGCTCTGCACTTCTCTGGGGCACTTCGCTCTGGGCTGTGCTCTCAGCTCTTGGCCTGGTGGGGAGCTGATGGCTGAACTCCATCTTGCTTTCTAACCTCACCCTCCATTTGCTTTGCTGATTCACCTTTGCTTCTTAATCCTCTGGCTGAACCTCTGTTCTTCCTTGGGACTGGGGTAAGGTTGAGAGGGATAGGGAGAAGGTGAAGGGGTGGTTGAGAGCCCCTCCTGGGGATTCAGGTTTCTGGGAGGGCTGTTGTGTTTCTGTATTACTTTTCCCTTGCGTATTTCTGTATATAACTGTATATACTGTTAAATATCTGCTTGTGTATTGTGCCAGCTGTAAATATAAGCTTCATTCAAATTTCCAGAGCTGGCTGAGTCTAGTCTGGGTGATTTCTAAAGTGGGGGGGGCGGGGAACACCCAAACCATCACATACACAAAAAGGGAAATGCATTTGAAAGTTGCTGTGTTTTAAATTAACTTTTCCAGACTCTGTTAGTTCTACTTGTTTTGAGTAAGGGTAAAACCTTATGTGATGGCAGTCACTTGCTCTGTAGAGGTGTGTTACATCTTGTTCTGAACTGCATTATCTCGCATAATGTAGCATTGAATAAAAGAACAGGTTGTTCCATGGGTCAGCGAACAGGGGTTTCACAGCTTTATTTCTCAAGGTTGGATTTTGTGGTGTCTGATTTGTGGTCCCAGTTCCCGTATTTTTTCCCATCTGTCACATTCCTTCTTGTGACTTCTTATATGGTTTCCCACTTGCATTGAGAGGTGAGCTCTCCAGATTTTATTAATGCCTTCTCAGTGTGGTGCATTAGCAGGATTTGCCTTGTCTACTCAATATCCCATTTTCATTAAATTTACAGGAATATACTGAGATATTTCGTCCTGTGAAATAAATCCGTGCCAACTAATCAGTGGCTCAGTCACTGCTGTGGATCAAGACACAAGCACAGAAGGCAGACTAAATAAGCTTTAAAAAGGCATGTTTTTATCAGAAATAAAGCACAACCATTAAAACTTTAGGAGGGGGGAAGGGGAACCAGGGAGAGAAAAGACATGACCTTCACCAGGAATGAGAGGGGAAGATACAGTGCAGTGCTGATTCTGTAGCTCCCTGCACATATAACACCATGACTGGAGAGAATTTTCACAAAGATGGGGAGCTGTCTAGACAGTAGCAGTCTGAATGATGTACTAATTTACCTGAAGGACTTAATCTACAGCCTTTCCCTATGTTAAAGAAAATTAATCAGTACCTTCTTAAGATTCCTTGTGCTAGGGCACTTTATGGCCGTTAAAGTGTTGACTGAAGGTGAAAATGTAAGCAACAATGCACGTTAATTGTTGGCATTGATATGACATGACTGTTGGAAAGTTAAAAGGCAACAATTATAGCTGAAATCTGAAAATGGTTTCATAATTTCTCATGTACAGCCCAATTATTTACTAGAGATTGTAACCATGGCAGCAGTGGTTGCTGCACTTTGTGAATAGCAGTGGTGTAGTTGCCTTTTCTCAGTGAAACAGAGGAATTTAATAGTGATTTTTGTTAGCTTGAAGATTTTTAAAACTCTCTTACAAAACCTCTTGCTTCTCTGTTTCCTATCTTCTGTGCAATTAAATAAGGCTGGAGATGAAAAAAAATCTATTTCTCTCTAGATATACATATACTGGATAGAGGAAGAGATTATGTAGCTACCATGTCCTGCTTGTCTCAGAGTGTCCCCACCCCTTTTATTGTGCATTCTAATCTTAGCTGAATACCTGAATATGAACTTGAATCAGAAACACAACAATATAGCAACAATAAATAACCTACCATTCTTTATTCCTACATGTTCTGTAGTACATTTTTAACCTTTTACCTTTTTAAACACCTGTGCCAGTCATTTACTTTTGCTATGAACTGGGGAATGAGGCTTTGAATTAGTATTTTTGGGGGGGGTTGATTTTCCCTTCTCAAAGAATAGCTGCTGGTTTTATATTGCAGGCAGTTTGGAACTGCGTATGTCTTTGATTTGTGTAGAGTGTAGTATGGTGAGAGCCTGGCACATGACAAAGCCTGTGTCTTAACCACAGCTAAAATAAAACTGTTCTGACATCGTTTTGGTTAATAGCCACCTCTATTGTTTTGTTTCCCCAGCTTTCTCTCTTAGAAGATGCAGGGTTTGGTGGTGTTCTTCTTTACGTTGATCCTTGTGATTTACCAAAGACTACAGATCTTGTCGAGAAAGCTTTTATGGTTTCCTTGAACAGTGGAGGAGATCCATCAACCCCTGGCTATGCCAGTATTGGTAAGTACTGTTCAAGGCATATTCAAGTAATGGATATTTCAATTCTCTGTAGATTGCAAGTATGGGAGTTAAAGCTCTAAACCAAATCCTGCCTGAAATGGAAGCCTTGAATTAAGAGAACACTGTGTTATGCCGTATGGTTCAAAGGATGGACTCAAATCACAGCAGTGCTTTGCTCTAAACTCTTGGCACAAAGCCTGTACTTTAAATAATTGTTTTGTTGGATATTGTATTTGTGTATTCACACACTGAACCATTATTTCTGCCAGCTGTGAAGTACTGATCCAATGGTTTCTGTCCAGGTTCCATGGGATCTATCCCTACTGCAAGAAGTATCCTTCCCTTCATTCTGTCTTCTTCTTTCATGCTCTGATCAACAGGTACAAATGCAACATAATCAGACATTTGTATCTGGAAAGGCTTAAGAACAGGTAATGCTTGTTGTATCTTTGTGCAATTAGCACTTGAATAGTTTGCATTTGTTTAGCCTTGTTGCAGTTCTACCTGGAAAGACTTGATCATCAATTATGCTTTCCTAAAGACATGTCTTTTCAAAGTAGGGGAAATAAAATTTTGCTTCAAGCAACTACATAGTCTTTTATAAATTTAAGGGTTTTTAAAAAGCAATAAATAGAAGCAGCAGCATATTTGACTTGTGTGTACTACTTAAATCTCCATTCTGGCAGTTCATGGAATGCATGTTCCGCTTCTCTGCTACCTTTTCAGATTTACAACCTTTTTTTTACTATCTAACTATTTGGTAATGTATTAAGCAGCAGTCTGTGAGTTTGTGACAAGGCATCATCAAGAATATTTGATCTGGTTACTAGCTCAGACATCTAAGGTCCAACTTGAATTGGCACTAAATCAGCTGAGTCAACACTGAGATACTTCATGACTAGAATGGCAGAAAATAGAAATATTTGCCTGGTTGTCAAAGAAGGCTGTTAGCGATTCACAGCATGAATGCTTTGACAGCTCAGTGGGAAAGAAATTGCACATTTTCTCAGTGTCTCAGTATACCTGACCTAGTGTTCTTAAAAGTGCCCTGGGAGCTACAGAGGTAAATATAACACTATTTAAGCTTTATTCTTGCTCATTTCATGGAGCTATTTAAAAAAAACCCACAGTTTGTTGCTTATCTGTCTGGCTGACTCCTTAACACTTTATTTACCCTACATGAAAAGTAAAGCTAATTAAACCAGGTACACTGACATGATCATGCCATTTCAGTGTCTAAACATTATGCATTGGTCTTCTGTCAGTGAATGTTCTCATCAGCAATGTACATTCTAGTCTAAGAAAAAAAAATGTAGAAAATTCTGATATAAGTACATTGATGATTTCTACTAGAACCTTTAGCTTGGCTTGTCTGTGGTTTTAAATCTCTGAGCAACATATATAAGCAGGAAGAAGCTCTCATGTTCCTAAAATCATTTATATTTTGCTCATTGAATGCAGTGATGAGATGAAAAGAACTCAAAGGAATACTTAAGGAAAGTTTTTTATGGTTCTGTCACTGGAAGGTAGATTAAATAGAAGTAGTTTCTGCATTTCTGATGATCACTTTCTTCTCTGAAGACTGTGAATCACTGTGGTTAGAAGTAACTTGTGCCTGGGACAAATACAGATATGTCTGGAGTGCAGACTTTTGCCTGAGGGATGTGCTTGCATAGAAAGGTAAACTGAAGGCATGTAGCATAATTGTGTCAGATACCCAAGGCTGCCCTATCACTTTGATTCACAGAGTGTAGCACACACACAAGAGACTATTGGAAGCTCCTGCTTAAGTTATTGGCATATCTTTGACAATCTGCACTTCATACACTGGTGAAAGAACTAGTGTCTGGATCTGCTCCTACTACCATCTCCCCCTTTACTGGGAAATTCCTAGTAAGATGGGTGAACCAAAGTTAGTCTTGAATCAGATGAATGAAAGGTAGGAACTTGTATTTTCCTGTTGCTGCCTGTTTTTCTCCTGCTCTTTTAGTCTCAAATACAATTTCTCTGTGTCATCAGAATATTGGGCTGTTTCAGAGTTTCTTCTAGGCTCTTCAGGAAGTGATACCACTTACAGATCTCTTCTGAAAGCTGGCAACATCTTCTAATAGGTTTTTATAATAGTTCAGAGAGAACTTTGGAGCTCTCATGAGGTTTTAGCTCCAATTTTCTGTTTCATGAGGATGAAATGCCGCACTTCAACATAAGAGTTATTTTAGAATGCACAGAAATGGCTTGGGGATGGGTTTGAGAGGCCTACTACCTGGGAGTGGAATGATTTTTTAAAATCTCTGGTTAATAAGGGGGAAAGGGTAATGATGTGGAAAGAGAACAGCACTTATGTAATAGTTTCTGTAGCTTTGTTTGATAATTTAATTATTGTGTTTTTAAGACTTTCCCAATGTCGTATGCCATACCAGTCCTGAAACAATCACATGAGCCCTTTGGAGCATGACTTTCTGTCTTACTGATTCTGCCTTGCCAAAGACATCCTCCATTTTTAGCAATCTTTCTTCTGTCCTCCTGGTTTTGAAATGGAACAAATCCAGTGGGTGGTACTCAAGGAATTGTATCACAGGAGACATATGTAGAATTAAGACACCTGAAAGAGAGATAAGAGACATGTAAAAAAATGTCATGAACATAAAGAATAGCATGAAAATTGAATGACTTCCCTCACTATTTTTTTTTCCCCATTTTGTCTTTTTGCACTTCCTTTCACCTACCTTTGTATGGCAGACACATAGTAGATTTCTCCATTGCTGAGCTTCTGAGCCATTTAAAATCCAATTTGTTTTCACATAGGAAATGGCTCAGTAAACAAAAATATGGAGAGAACCTATTTGTCAATCCTGCTATGTAAATAGGAAAGTGTCACTCTGATAAGCATTAAGAACCCTGCCCTGAGATAAGGTACCTCATAACAGCATCCCTATCTGTGCAGTGGTGGAATAGAAATTATTTCATGAAGTATTCAGGCAGCATCGTAGGAAATACTGAGAGCTTCAACATGCTAAAATAGAACAGCTGTAAAATAGAATCTTACACTATCAGATGGAGTTCCAAGTGGAATGTTGTTTTAGAGGATTGTTATGCAGATGTTTTAACAGTAAGGCAAAGTGGTGTGTTTGAAAGTAGTCTATGCTTCAGGTCACTGCTAACAGCTAGGGATGTGGGTGAAAATTCTGTAACACAGGGCAAATGCACATTCCCTCTAGAACTACAAACAGTTAACATTATTCAGGCAGAACAGCAGCTGCAGGGTTTGATTTCAGAGGAAGTGGTGAGGTGTTGATCCACTGCTGGCCACAGCTTACCCCGTCAGCAAAGTTGGTGGTGCCTCTGAAAACATACTTAAGAAAGGACAAGAATACTGGATAGGCAGGGGAGTAAAGCTGGGTCTGGAAAAAGGCAGAGAGAAGGTGCTGCTTTAACAATTTCAGTTTTATTTCTTACTATAGTAAGAAAAGGATCTAGAGTTCCTATTGGATGGGAGTTTGACCACGAGCCAGCAGTGTGCTCTTGTGGCCAGGAGGGCCAATGCCATTTTGGAGTGTATTAAAAGGGGTGTAGTTAGTAGGTCGAGAGAGGTTCTCCTGCCCCTCTACTCTGCCCTGGTGAGGATGCATCTGGAGTACTGTGTTCAGTTCTGGGCCAGACGCCCAGTTCAAGAGGGACATAGAACTGCTTGAGAGAGTTCAGTGCAGAGCCACAAAGATGATTAAGGAAATGGAATATCTCCCTTATGAGGAGTGACTGAGGGAACTGAGGTTCTGCTGCTTGGCCAAGAGGAGGCTGAGAGGTGACCTCATTCAGGTTTGTAAATATGTAAAGGGTGAGTGCCAGGAGGCTGTAGCCAGGCTCCGCTCGGTGATGCCCGATGAAGGGACAAGGGGCAATGGGTGGTAGTTGAGACACAGAAAGTTCCATGTAAACAGCAGGGGGAATCTTTTCAACTGTGAGGGTGACAGACACTGGAACAGGCTTGCCCATGGCGGGTGTGGAGTCTTCCTCTCTGCAGATATTTGAAACCTGCCTGGACATGTTTCTCTGTGACCTGGTATAGGAAATCCTGCTCTGGCAGAGAGATTGGAGTAGATGCTTCCAGCCCCTGACATCCTGTGATTCTTGTTTCTTACTATCTGAATCTCTCTTAATTACCAATAGCTGCCACGTGACTGTAATTGATAAGTGACTTACCTATCTTTATCTTGACCAATGGGCTTTTCCATCTCATTTTCACCCCCTATCCTGTCGAGTAGAATGAGTGAGAGTGTGGCTGGTTAGATGTGTGGAAGCTGGCCAAGGTTAACTCACCACAGTGTGCTTTCTATGTTCTGATAAATTACAGCAAGAGTTAAAGAATCCCAAATATGCATCATAAAGAGCCTGTGGCATTTACCTCTTTAATCATGTGTCATTCCTTAATTGAACTTAGCCAGTTCTGCAGTGAACACAGGGAACTGCTGCTACTACTTGGAATGTGGGTAGGTACATGCATGCTGTGATGGAAATGTATTCCTGCTTTATTTATAGTCAGCCTTATGATTCTGCATGGATGTGTGCTTCCTGCCTCATATCTGAGTTTGTCCTTATTCTCCTTTACTTCATGGTATTTAGCTCCTTTGAAGCAACCAGCTGAGCAGAAGTTAACTAGAAAATAGAATGTTGTGTAACACTTTTAACCATGAATATGCAACATATGCTCTAGAATGTTTTGTTATAAATCATCATGACTTTCTAGAAGATGTCCTCAGCCCTAGTTTGTCTATTCTGTTAGAGAGCAAAACACAGTTGCAAGGGCAGTTTTTGTTGGCTTGCCTTTGCAGCTGAGATAATGATCCTAGAATTATTTTTTTTTCCTCCCAGATTTGTGTTTACTTTGTGCTAATAGCATCAGATAAATGAAATATGGAGATACTTTGGTGTAACATGACTGTCTACGTGCAGGCTTCTGGGTGTTCTTATTTTGTTCCATTTGCCTGATGGGCAAAGTCAGGAATCAGTCCTGGGACCAGTCTTGTTCAACATCTTTGTTGGTAACATGGACAGGGGCACTGAGTGCAGCCTCAGCAAGTTTGCTGATGACACCAAGCTGTGTGGTGTAGCAGACAGGCTGGAGGGCAGGGATGCCATCCAGAGGGACCTGGGCAGGCTGGATAGGTGGGCACAAGCCAACCTCATGAGGTTCAACAAGACCAAGGGCAAGGTCCTGCATCTGGATTGAGGCAATCACAAGCACAAATCCAGGCTGGGCAGTGACTGGCTGGAGAGCAGCCCTGAGGAGAGGGACTTGGGGATGCTGGTGGACAAGAAGCTCAACGTGAGCCAACAGTGTGCGCTTGCAGCCCAGAAAGCCAACCAGAGCCTGGGCTGCATCAGGAGAAGTGTGGCCAGCAGGTCAAGGGAGGTGATTTTCCCCTTCTACTCCACTCTGGTGAGATTCCACCTGGAGTACTGCATCCAGTTTGGGAGCCCCTATTAAAAGAGGGATGTGGAGATGCTGGAGCATGTCCAGAGAAAGGCCATGAGGATGATCAAAGGGGTGGAGCACCTCTCCTATGAGGAGAGAGAGTTGGGGTTGTTCAGTCTGGAGAAGAGAAGGCTCTGAGGTGGCCTTTCAATGTCTGAAGCGGGCCTACAAAAAAGCTGGGGAAGGACTTTTTAGGCTATCAGGGAGTGACAGGACTAGGGGGAATGGAGCAAAGCTAGAGCTAGGGAGATTGATACTGGATGTGAGGAGAAAGCTCTTCAGCATGAGTGGTGAGAGCCTGGAATGGGTTGCCCAGGGAAGTGGTTGAGGTCTCATCCCTGGAGGTGTTTAAGGCCAGGCTGGATGAGGCTGTGAGCAGCCTGCTGTAGGGTAGGGTGCCCCTGCTCATGGCAGGAGGGTTGGAACTAGATGATCCTTGTGGTCCCTTCCAACTCTGACTAATTCTATGGTTCTAAACTGAAGCTGGGGAGAAAGAAAAGCTTAAAGTGCTGTATTTTAATGTGGGGGGTGGGCATGTGGGGTGTGTGAGTATATGTAAACATATACCCTTAGGAATATTATTTTTTACTTATGACATCATTTTAGTGGCTGCCATAAAAAAACCTCCAGACTTTATCATTGCCAGCTACACTGCCCTTTCTGAAATGCTGTGTTATTTTCTGTATGAATGATAATAATAATAAAAGATCTCTGCTAATGCAGTAGAGAAATGAATCTTTTGAAAATACTGCCTTTTGAACAGCCAGCACAGTAAGTAATCATTTCAGCAGGTTTTCAATAATACCTCCAGCACTAGGGCTTCAAAAGGTATCTGAATCCATGATCTGCCTCTTCAGATTTTGCAAGATACAATAAAACAAGTAAATTTTTATTTAAGTACCAAATTGCATTTTTTTGAGCTGTTTGGGCTTTGTGGTTTTTTTTTTTTCCCTCCTGTCTGGCTTTCAATTGGTGTAACATCTATTTAAAACTGAGAAAATCAGTTGGACATCAAGATAATTTCATCTCACAAGTTTGTGTGTGTTTGTAGCTCTGTGTTCTATGTTAGGCATCATTTTATCTTCCCTCTTGTGGGGAGAGAACAAATTCAATTGAATATGCCTTGATTTTATCAGTAAGAGTATTAGGAGAGGAGAGATTGACAATGGGACTGCGAGAGCTTGCTAGTAGCAATTCTATCATTTGACTCTTGCAAATGATGTGCTGAAGCATATGGTCAAAACTTCTCTCAAACAGAAAAGAGTAGTGGAATTTACAAGTGGTAAATACCAAATTATTTGAAAAACAACAAACCAAAGCTTCCTATGCTGTAAAATAAGTTCTCTGGAAAACCTACTGTCTAAATATTTCCTAGTGCCTTCAAAGTCAGAGAGAGCTCCTCAATATTTTTGATATTTCAGACAGTTTCAACCACTAAACAGCTTTAACTCCCTGCAGAACACTTTTAGCTGGAGCCACTTTGTCTCTCAACCTGCAAAAAGAGCATTTTAAGTGGTGTCCAGATTAAATTTTGAAGCTGCTCAACTTGCAAGTGAGTTTAGCATATTTGAATCTTTTGTGCAGTCATGATTGAAAATAATCCTACCATAGCTTTACTGACACAGTATTTCAGCTCCACGTTTTGTTCAGCTGTGTGAACGAGCTAATTTATGATCTGCTCATGAAACAGCCAGCATTGCTGTATGGTAGTTAAGTCTAGCTGGTGTGTTGCAATCTGCTACTACAAAAGCAGAGAGGCTTGCAGAGTCTAGTTGAAATCACTCAGCTTTGCCTGGGCTGAGATACCAGGGGTTTATAGCATCAGGAAGTTTTATGAGGACTCCCTTGCACTCCTGTATCCATGTATGCAACCAGGGAGTGTTGTATGGAAATGGTGTTAAGAAGCAGATGAGGCCCAAGACAGGATATTCAGGAAATGTTTTAGTAGATTTACGTGCATGGATGTGGCAAGGAGTTACTTTTGTTTGCAAAGGTAGAGAGATGAATAGTTGTGTGTTTGCTCATGTAGCAATATATAATGATCCATTTTAAGAAACAGTAAAGCTCTCAACTGACTGTCAGCTAGAGGCCAATTTTATGGACCACTTGCTCTGTTGCCAGTCATTTGCTACTTAAATGCCTTTCTCTGGACATTGCTGTGGTTTCTTCTGATCCTGTATCTTTCACAGCCTTTTCCAGAGGCATTTTGTGTTTCAGGTGGGAGCTGTTTCTTTCAGACCACAATTAAGGTAATGCTACTTGAGATTTTTTTTGTCCAGTGATGACTAGCAGATAGGCAGGAAACTTGCAGCAGTCTTTGTATTCAGATTTGAAATCTGTGTTTATGACAAACTAAGACAATCACGTTCAGGTTTTTGCTAGTTGCAGCCTGTAAACGCTTCTTTGTTCACTGCTAGCGAAGCATTTGCCTAGTCTGATATCAAATTGGGGATGACACCGTTGCAAGCATGCAACCATCAGTAGTATTGCTGCTATTTGGGGCTTCAGAAGGGGCTTGGAACCATTAGAGTAGACTTCTTTCTGAAGGTTCCAAAAGTTTTCTTACAGTACCACAGTGAAACCATGTCAGTGTCCTAGGCTGATTTTTCCTGTTTCTAGTTGAGTCTAATTATCACCATTTCCCATTTCAGGTGATGTATTGGACATGCTGAAAAATTGTGCTTGTCTAAATTTAAAAGATTGTCTTTTTGTGTGACTGTTTGGGCAGATTGGATTTAAAACTTGCTGTTATTTTTTTCAGTGAAGAGTGAAATGTGTTTAAAAGAAATGCTGGGAGGCAGAATGTATTTTTTAATTTAGGCTGAATTTGGGTTTGTGTACAGGAAGCAGATTCTAAAAAGCCATTAATTAACTTTTTGAAGTTCAAAAATCTGAACTTTTCCTTTCTGTTTAAAGCTGGATGAAATACAGGGAAGAAACAAAAAGGTTAACTAGTAGTTATGCCTTTTTCCCCATTTATTTTATATGTACAAAGCAAATAACTGCTTTGGAGATATCTGTGTTTTACCCTAGCATACTGTGCTAGTTTGAGCCTAGCTGGGATGTTTTGGTGAGAAGAACTAGATCATAGGCTGTGAAATGAAAACAATGGTGAGGTCTACTTCCCTCACAGCCTTGCTGAGATGTGTAGAAAAGAAAGGCAAAACAAAGATAAAGTCACTTTGCTTGGGCACTTCATGCTGGGCTGTGCTCTCAGCTCTTTGCCTGGAGAGCTGAGGCTGCTGGCTGAACTCCGTTTTGNGGGGGGGGGGGGCGAGGAGCACCCAAAAGATCACACATACCTCTAAGATGACACCACTGGGTAAAAAGCAGGTATTTCTGGTAGGTTGTACTAGTTATTAATATTGCTGTAATTGCCAGAAACACAACTGTCTTATTTGTAGTTAAATCCAGGTTATAATTTTGGCCATGTAGAAGCTAAAGAAGGAAAAAAATGCAGCAAACGGAATGATGGTAAACCAGTTTAGGTGCCACTCACAGTAAGATAAAGCAGATAGGAGCTGTATTTGGAAGTATAAAGAATATGTTAGACTATCTCTCTGTATTAGGAATTATATTTGCTAATAAAGCTTGGTTATTCTTTCTCATATATTTGTGCTTGTACATAATACCATGGTATTTTGTCCTAGCACCCTGGACACAAGTTAGGATACTATAATGTAACACTTAACATATTGCAGAGTTAACACCTGGAAGTGCACCTGCATCGTATCAAGAGCACTGTGAAGTCATCTGGCTGATTGTTTAAGCAATTAAAAATGTAATTAATTTTATAATTGAATTTTTTTCTAGTGCAGTTTGAATACTGCAAGCCAGAATAAACCAAACCATCTTTAATTCGACTTGATCTCTGTTCCAGCCCACTGCTTCCCATTTTCAGCAGCTGCATTAAAAAAAGGTAATAGTACCTCTTGCTACTTTCAGAAAGGTAGAAACTCCCCCAGAAGAAGATCTAATCATCTTAAAAAGGTGATATGGAAAAGTCTTTTTCATTACATAAATGTCATGTTCTGTAGTACTGTTCTGTAAAACACTGAAAGACATAAATAATCCATCACAGTTTGGGTTGGGCCAATTTTCAGTAGCATTTTGCTTGTACTTTCCAGGATTTTTTTGAGACTTGCGTTATTTTCCTTCCCTTCAGGGGCTGGAGAATGCTCTACTCAGGAACTGGGGACAGGGAAGAGAGAAGCTACTGTTGTGTGGTGGTTTAGTTGGTTGGCTAAGGACAGCATGAGTGGTGAAGAAAGATTATGAGACAAGAGATTAAACAGCCTCAAATGTATTCAAAACAATCTGAACACGCTGAGGGTGTAATTTCAGTGGCAATGCATTCCAGAGCATGGTGTGATGGAGCAGATGGGCTCTCTCTGATGCTGATGTCAGTAAAGGGGTCATAGCCCCTAGCACAGGAAAAAAGAATCACAGAATGCATGAGCTTGGGAGGAGACCTGTGGACATAGCTGAAGGACAAGTCACCAGCTCAAAGCAGAGTTAGTTGCACGGAATATCATTATGGCAGGGGGTTGGAGCTGGATGATCCTTGAGGTCCCTTCCAACCTAAACCATTCTACGATTCTATGATTCAAGCACATGCCGAAAATGCTATAGGCAACCTCTTCCAGTGATGGATCACCTTCACTGTGGAACAGGTTTACTTCTCTTTGAGGGAAATTTCCTGTATTTCAGTTTGTGCTTGTTGCTCCTTCTCTGTTCACTGGATACCACCAGAGAACTTTCTTCCACACTCCCCTCAAGTATTTACACACAATAAAATCCAATCCCCCCAAGTCCTGCTCAAGATTGAATAGTCCCATGTTTCTTGGCCTCTCCTGATACATCAAGTGCTCCAACCTCTTAGATATAGTGTTCTAATTAGCACTTTCTTCCCTCTGACATGCTTCTCAGTATCACAAGCTATAGTTATTCGTGTTGTTTGGATGCTGAAAGATAGTGGTAGATGAATTTTCTTAGGTATGGCAGAATGTAGCCTCGCAAAATGCATTTAGAGTTGGGAAGAAGAGAGTCATCATGTCCAGTGGTGTTTTCTGGATAAAAGGAGCTTTCTCTGCCTGGACAGTCATTAGGTCTGATGCTGCAAACCATTGTAGACATGTTGCCTAAGTGCACTCAGTGGGACTATAGACATAGTGTCCTATAGACGGACATCAGATTGGTATACTCTTGCCGGTACAGAGTTGTAACACTTTATGCAGGAGACCACATCATGTTTGATGCAAAGTTGTTTTCTGCTTTACTAAAGCGATTTAAAATACTCTGATTGTTCTGTGAAAGCTTCTGGAGCTTCATTTTCAGAAATACATAGCACTGGGAAAAGTACTTAGAGGTAGAGATGGCCAGGGGCCGTCTGTGCAATACAGGAAAACGTCATAAGTGTGTGAGAATTTCTCTAAGGAGGAGGCAGTCACAGCTTATAAAGCTGCTTTCTTCAGTGCTTCTGGAGTAGTCCTGTATGCAGCAATACCAGTCACTATTTGCTGGGTGACAGGTAGAATGCCAGAAGAAGAAACAATCAGTTTGTTGCCAGATGCTTTTGTTATCCGATGTGGTTGTCATGTGCAAAATGAAGCCGTGGGAATGATTTGAATAAACCTTTAAAGCTTTGATAACTGCTTCAATTAGGACAAGACTATGCAGAAAATAGGTGTGACATCCAATACCACCTATATGCTAAATTTACATAGCTGACAGGTGGGTCTGTTGAGTTAGTGGGCAAAAAATAAGAGTGAGGCCTCTGGGGTTATTTAAAACCTCACTGAAGTCAGAGATCTTTTAGAATAGTGGTGTGAGGAGTTGCATACTATTTAAAATACTGTGCTGTAGAGATCTCTCTTTACAAAGTGTATAACAAAAAAATTCCTTATGCTGCCTGCTTGGGAGCTAAAGGTTTTCTTCATGTAGCAGATGTCATCTAAAGCTGACACGTGGTGACAATTGATTCCTTTCTGCTATAGTGCTCATAACAAGGAGACTAATTTTAGGACAGCTGGCCTACTCATGTTTGAAAATGCTTAAGTTGTTTGTTTTTGACTTGATTTCCAAGCATCAGCAGTCTTTCAACCAGTCCACCGTGCGGTTTCTGCCAAGCCCAGTTTAATCCAGAACTGCAAGGGATTTTCAGCAATATTGCAAATCATTACACCACTATTCTGAAAGATCTCTTCTCTGAGAGAGCTGAACCACTCGTTGGCCAGCTTTCAGCAGTTAAAGCTTTGGCAACAGTAATTTTTGCATAGTATAAACTCCCTTGTGCTTTTATAGTAGTAAATGAGGTGTGGTAAAGCTCTGACTCGGTTCCCCTGTCAGTCAGCCCTTCTGCCTCCCAAAAATCACTGTATTAGATGTGACTGAGTTTTGCTGGTAAGAAACAAAGTACTTCCCTGGGCAGTAGTATTTTGTTCTTCTAATCCATTGAGAGAAGAGATCAATCATCTGGCATGGACTGTCTTGAGGAATGTTCTAGAAGGTTCCTAGAGAGCATAGGCTTTGCAAAGGTAGTGTAAATGGAATGTTTCTTCAGTTACAATTAGGTGACTCAGATATAAGGAGAGTTGTGTATAGATTATATGGATAATTTCATATAAGTCTTTTGTATGTTCTTTTAAAAAAGGGGAGGAAGAGTAAGGTGAGAAACTGAGTAATACCAAAAATGAAGGTATCAAATGATGGCTACTGTTTGGTTAACTTCAGTTTGTAAACCTTAGGCCATTCTTGTGAGCTTCAGGATCCTAGAGGAAGCCTAGAAGCACAGCTTGATTGCTGTCCAATAAAAAACAAAATCCAAAATCAGCATGCAAATGAGGAAAACATCCATGGATTTTAAGTAAGTTTCATAACTGTTAGGCATTACTCTTGCTTTTAATATTTTTTGCTTGTTAGGACAGCATATTAAAGCATAGAAAAGAAGCATGTATGAGACACTTGGCCAGCAGCAGTAATCCTAAACCAGTCAACAATGTTTATAAATATGTTTATTTTTTGAGCTGACAACTTCATCCTGTTAAACGTAACACATCTGTGTATCTGGAGTCTGGATTTATCCCCTGATTTACACAATGGATCTGTAATTCTGAACTCCAAAGCCCTGATTTAGGAATCAGCGCTTTAAGGTAAATTTTAGTTACGTCTCTCATTCGCTTTGCAAGATGAAAAGTTGAATTGCAAATCCTATAATAGATTTACAGATCCTGAAGCATATGTAGAAATACTGCAAGAGATTTACAAATCATAGCATAAATCTTAATAAAGTAATTTTTAGCTATACAAATCTATACTCATTTCTGAGTTAAAATCTCTGTGATCCTAGCAGAGATCATTCTTCAGTTTTAATGTCTGCTCTGTTTTGGATCAGGCTCTTTATGATTTTTTTTTTTCTACAGGGCTTATGTTTATTAAAATACTTTTCTTTTTGGCTCATTTTATCCTTCAACTCCATAGAATAAAAGAACCCTAAACGTTATCCTCTGAACAGAGCAAGAATTTGCCATTCATAGAAGTTACAAAAGCTGTTCCCTCCCTGATGGTTGCATTATAACAGAAATGGGCAAGTGAAACTTGCATAAAAGTACTGTAATTTAGTAAGAGATTTGTCTCCCACTATGCACAGCTCACTGTGGATCAGTTTTTGAAAAGGTATTTTAATGTCTTGTCTCACCTTAAGATGAGAAAAATCCTGGATTTAATGTGGGTTTTTTTTGTCTTTTCTTTGGATTTATTGTGTCTGGAATATATGAGTACTGTGAATACTGTCTTTATAGGGGTGCCAGACATTGGAACAGATTGCCCAGAGATATTGTTGCCCAAAGAAGGTATGAAAAATGCAGCTGGGTGTTATCCTTAGCCAGTCAATCTAAGTGATGCTGCTTTGAGCAGAGAGGTTGAGCTGAGTGATCTTCAGAGGTCCTTTGCAACCTGAACTATTCTATGATTCTGTGAGCAAGTAATACATTTTAGAATAAAATCAGCCTGACAGCCAGTTTTTTTTGTTGACACTGATATTAAGAAAAAAGAATAATATAAGTGATTTGGGACAGGGTGGCCTAAACCCAGGAACTGTGGACATGAAGTCAAAAAGATGCAGAGTAAACCTTCTAGTGTTTTCTCTTGTAGTCCAGTTGATAAGAACCAGCTGGCTGTAACACTTCAGGAAAACATGTCCATATGATAGCAAGGGCTATATATAAGAGATCAGACCTGAACAGATTCTGAATAGTCTTTTCTTTTTCCATGTTTAAGTTTTGACCCAGTACATTCATCAACACAATAAGATGTGATTTTGGCAGATGTATAATTTGGGGTATTTTTTTCTGGTTTAAGTAGAGCTCAGAGGGTTTTGTGTGAATTACTATGGAATTATTTCATTATTTGAAGCAGCTGTTATTATTCACTATGTCATACTTTTCATTTCTTCACCTTCAGTCTTGGTCAATAGTTTAAAGGACTTTGATCTTCCTGATGATAACGAGCTAGATGCTCTGTGTGTTGATAGTGTGCAGCCATTTACATTGATCTTCATCTGATATTAAAGTAGGAGAAAAGCTTCTATGACACCTATTGTAATTGGCAGACAAAGGAAGAAGTGATTCAACATGTCCATCTAATGCAGTTTCAACACAATGGCAACTATTTGTTCGTGACCCCATCTAAAAAGTAAAAAATAGCAGTAATTGTCTGAACTGGAAGACTCAGTGAATGTTTTCTGAGAGCTGTGAGTTTAAAGAGATGGATGAAACGTGGGTAGTTATTATAGTCTATAGATTGCAGGCATTAAAGAAGATTCTCAAACAGCACTAGGAGCTGCGTAGTGAGGAAGATAACAGGATGAAATGTATTTTAGAGTTTTTGTGAAGCTATTTCTGACACGTGGTGAACAATGTATTGGTTGTATGACATACCCTGTAGTGCTTAATCATGTTAGTTTTTTCTGCATCTGTAAGAAATAGTCTTGGTAGATCACAGTTTTTGAGGGTATAAAGGAATTAGTCTGAATAGGAGATATTTGCAGTGGTTCTGAGAAATGATGGCAAAAAAGAAACAGATAAAAGAAACCCCAAGGTCCAATAGCATCTGTATTAACTGCTGCAATAACACAGTTTTCTTTGTGATTCTTTTGTGGGGTGGGGTTCGTGAAAAACTACTTGGAGGTTTCCTGGAAGAGCAGTTACAGTAACCATCATACTCTCCTGGTAGGTGCCACAGTTGCTGTATGGTGTTCAAGACTAATTTTTCAGCATGAAAGCAAGGTGTCACTTCTGAAGGCAGTACTTGCATTGTTAAATACGTTGCTTAAGACTTTGGGAATAGGAAAGCTTATTTGAGACTCAGAAATGTCTGACTTCCTCTTTATTGCTCTAGCTAAGATAAAGTTTTGTGGATACAGTAATTGTCTGACAGTCAGATTTATCAGTTGGATTTTCTGAAATATGAGGTTGCTTTTGTAGCATTGTGTATCAGTTCTACCCTCTGTGTTTCAGCATCTGTAGGTACACATATGTTTGCTGCTTGCCTTAACCTATGTCTGATAGCCTAGTAAAGCTCAACCGAGTTATGGGTAGCTGGTATCTTTGCAATAACTGGTTGCGGTAAGAAGGTAGGTATCCCCACATGGGCTGGTTTTTACTTTGTAGACATGACTTGGCAATCCTCTGATTTCCTGTCTTCTGCTAAGATTCTAGGTACCCACTGCTTAATAGAGAGAAAAAACCTCATGTAGTTAGGGCAAACGTCAAAAGACTTCGTCAGCGGTATTTAAATGGAGAACTTAGCTGCTTCTCCCTCCTCACCATTCCTGCAAAAAACAGTCACTTTTGTGTGGACTTGAAAAATTGAGCAACGTAGCAATCAGGCTCTATTGGTGTGGCAACAAAAGGGTTAAATTGGAGCTCTAATGTTCAAAAAAGTGATTTCTGCATCAACCTATTAATACTCATTCAGGGGGCTGAGTCTGCTTTCAAAAGGATGTTAGTGATTTTTTTCTTCAACTTTTAAATGTGTGATTTAATTTTTTTCCCCCCTGTTTTTACATAAAATTCTGTCAAGTAATGGAACTGTGTTTGGGTTTGTTTATTTTCCTAGTAGAAGAAACTTCTGTATACATCATAATAGTTCTTTAGTCCATATACCATATTTCTAATATCTGTTGTTTATGTAATCTGTTTACTCTTCTGATGAGTTGAGAATATGTTGGCATCAAAATGGAGTTCATAGCAATCAGCTAAAAGAGAACAACTTTTCCTTTTTTTAAAAGAATATAGTGACTGCTCAGGTGATCTGATGCTTTCATTTATCACAGAAGAGCACAATACATGGCTTGGCCAGACGTGTTTTGTAGGACAGTGTTCTGCGAAATTACTTCTCCACTGTCCTTTTCTGTAGATCATACACAGAGTACAGGACAAAAATACATTCCAATAAACCCGTTTTATTTTGGCTAGTATTTCTCAAGGCAGAACTAGAAATGCATTACTATCAGAGAACCCTTTCTGCCAAGGAAAAGAAGCTAAATCCAGCTGGAAATATCGAAATCACATCTAGACACATTCAGAACAGTTGTCTTTGTATAAGATGATGTCTCCATAAGTGCTCCAGCATTACCTTAATCTCCTTGTTATCTTAGTCATTTGCATTTGGTTACTGGTTAATACTGAAAAGACAGTTCATTGATTTTGTTAATGGAATACTCATGATTTTTCAGTTCCTGGAAAGACTTCCATACTTGCTTCCAGGAAAAAAACCCTAAGCAGTACCATGCCATAGTGTGGTGGCAGGTATGGGTGAGAGATAGGATTTTTTAAATGAATATAATTTATTAATTTTGACTTTCAGGAGTCTTGCTGCCAGTCACAATTTTAATAATAGCTTCTTTGTAACAGTCATGAAAACATTACACAGATAAGAACAGAGGATCTAGAACATTTGAGAAATAACTAGCAAAATACAACAAACATTAAACTGTTAGAACTAGAAGAGAGGTTCTTGTGGTTGGTTATACTGCGTGCCCACTAGAGGGACTCGAGAAGCTGCTGTCTGCTTAATGCAGAAGGCACTTGGATTCAATTACAGAGTTTTGTAAAGAGGCTTTTGAGTATTTACTCACAAAAGTTATCTCTGGGTTCCTGGAGCTAACTACAGTTTCCAGACAGTACACAAACACTTGAGGGTGTTCTGTCGATGTCTTAGCCGCTAAGGCTTGTAGATCTTCCCAGGCTCTGAAAAGGTGCTGGGAGAGAGGCAGACAATCTCTGACTTGATCCTGGTTCCTCTTTGATCTGTGTCCCTTCCAGGGCTCCTAGTCTTGGCAGAAGACTTGCAGGTGTGCAGTCCTGGCATGATGTCGCACTGGCTAAACAAGCATATCACATGAAGGCATCTAAAGCCTACTCCCGGGTAAACTGAGACTAGCCAGGCTTCCCGGTAGACAAATCCAAAGTACCAGGGCTTGTTATTATGTAGCAGAGATAGTTTATAGCTTAGCAGAGCAGGGCAGGATACAACGGCAGTGAGGCAGAAGCACAATGAGGCAGAACATGTTGTATTTACCTTCTCATTTCTTTTTATCAGTGTAGCCTGAGACTAATGACTCTTTGGCCAATCAGAATGGCAGTTTGCCAGACTTGACCATGTTAGGTAAAGTCAGGGCTTTTACCTTTTTAAGGCAGAACACAAACAAGTGTATAAACACGTGTGGGTACCCTGTTTATAAGTTTGGAAGGAGAGAAGGAGACTCGGAGGCACCAGGGCCTTTGTTTTCCTTTCCCGTGGTTGCTTGTTCTGACAACAGGAGAGAGGGAAAGCAGAAAACATGTCTGGACAAATCAGGACATGTTCAGGCCTAATTTGGCCTTCCATGACACATGGGCAATTTGTTACTTTAATAATGCTGCAGGTTCGTTTAGGTGGATAATCTGGATGCACCTTATTTCAGCTTAAGGATATCCCTTTCATTTGAACATGTTGTCTGTTTCCAAAGTGTCATAGAAAATGAGATTAAAAGAATTCATAATAATGATACTTATTTCTTTAATATTGTCATGCTGTGCTGCTCGACATCAGTCTGTCACTGCTCTACCAGGTTGTTATTGAGTCAGATAGATTGTGCTTAGTGTAAGTCCAAAGCAGTTATTGTATTCTCTCCACAGTCTTTCTTAGTGTTCTCTTCGTTCTGCTTCCTTGCATCAAAGGAGACTTTGTTGGGTGTTTTTAATTTTCCTGCTTACTGCTTGAATGGGATTTTGTTCTGTCCCTCTGGGTGTTAGACCAATGAATTATGTGGAAATTCCAGTGTGATAAAGAATGCTAAGAGTAGGCTGCTACAGTAGTATAGCTTACTGGTGCTTATACACCAAGCACTCACAGGGATAAGACTTCTACATGGTCTTTGGAATTTTTGTAATTTTAGTGGAAATTTTATTTCTGGAAGAAAATAAAGAGCTTTGATTAATTAAAATAAATTAAAGAATTAGATCATTTATCTTGCCATAATGATTTGAGCACTTATAGTCAAGGTGAACAGGCTGGCTGAAAGATGTCTGCATCATAGAGGTATCATTACAAGTTTCCTGGTATTAGCTTACTGAAAATATTTATAGTTTCAAAACTGGAGTGGTTTAATATTTTAGTGATTATTATAATAGAAAATGCCTCAAACTTCAATGTGTGTTTTACCTTTTATTTGTAAGGCTGAATTTAAACTCATGTTGAAATTCATAGCCTGCATGAAAAAGGAATAGAGTAAACCAGAGGCAATAAAAGGAACTGAATGTTTAAATAAATATCAGCCATATGCAGACCTAAGGCACTAATGTGTACTGGACTAGATTTTTATGTGAGCTTATTTCTGTTCCAAATATGAAAAAAACATGGATTTCCCCTTAGCTAGAACCTGATGGATTTTTTTCATATATCCACTATTAAATAAGGTAGAAGTAAGAGTCTATGATCGTAAGTTTCGGTGAGACAAAGGACTGCGTGTTTTGAGTTTCCAGCTGATCTGCAATATCCAGTGTGATTTAAGGCTTGAAGCAGTATTTTTTTAACTGAATTACCTTTCCTGTTGTATCTGTGATTGTACCCATACATTATATCTCTGACTCGATGTGGGTGCTAGTTTGAGTTCTTGTACCTCTGGTGATTTGACTGTGAGACCAATTACAGGTCTGGATGTGAAGATTGGCAATTAGATCTGTTTAGGTAATATATAGCTAACTCATCTACTTCTGTCTCAGGTTCTGTCTTCCTTGGTACTATGCTTCCTATCAGACTCTGTAGGAGAAGTCATTGCTAAAGGGAGAGTATTGCAATATATGTTGCAGCTTCTAATAATACCTTTCAACATTGTCTTCCCAGTATTGTTAATGAAGCTGTAATTGTTATGGAGTGCTACCTAAAAATGCTGATGACTCCTCAGTCCATTGATCTGATTGAGGTTGGTGCCTGTTCAACACCTTGCACTTATAATTTGCAAAACTGAAGCTTTATTCAGTAAATTGTTTCTGCTAGAGACTGCTACCTTCTAATTGCAGAGGCTCACTGTGCTCATCCAGAGGAAAAGTTCTATTCACAACGCATCTCTGCCACTTATGTTGACTAAAGAAAGGAACGAAATGCCTGACACCTGTGGAAGGAAAGCTTCTGTTGTTTCAGAAATGCCAGGCAAAATGTCAGGGCTGAGAATATTAGGCCAGTGATTTGTGTGTTTCACTGATGGTTTGTATTTCTCATGCTTCCATCAGTATTTTCCTTTCAATCATCTAATCTCTGTCTCTTTTTTTTTTAGTAAAGAAAACTTCTATGTTCCCTCTGTCAAATGCTTTCTGTAGATTGCATCTTTTTCAGTTCCTTTCACTGTTATATTTTATCCAACTGATGGATTTTTCAGTATGAGGGCTAACAATTAGAACGATACCCAAGCTGAGACTTTGTGTGCTTGAATAACTGGGATGTGAATGTAACCCCATGGAGGTGATTCATACTGCATCATGGCTTTCAGGATGAAAACTTACCTGTGTATATGTAAGGGTACAGTTGCAAAATCTATTTAAAAACTTCTTTTATACTCATTAATGCTATTTAAAAGATGCCCTTCAGAATATGTCTACATAGTTATGTTTCTGCTTAGATTTAATGTTAGAGTAGGATATTACTTTCAGGTTATTATTAAACAGGATATCATTAGCTCGTGGTACTGAAGCTACCTGTCTTAGTTTACTTAAAACCTTGATCATAAGTAAGTGCTTTTAAATGTATTTGCAGTTCAGTCATGAAATAATGGAAGCTACTTTAGGATTAAGATCATTTTGATCATGATGTTATGTCTGGAGAACTAATTTCAGAATGAATTCTAAAATGAGCAACTTCAATGGCAACAGGTACCCGTGTCTCAGTCCACCTTCAGAATAATGTAAGCTTTTAAAATTAGAAGAAACTCTGTGTCCTCTGACAAAAGCATTTTAACTTAGGATTTTTGGGTAACTTTTTTCAGTACCAGATTTCTACATAGCCAATTTCAACAGTGAAATTATCCCATCACCAACAACGTATGTTTCTTATGACATCAATGTGGAGATACCCTTGTGGTACTTCGTTTTCATCTGGGTCATCCCCTTTACTATGTGTTACTTCATCTGCCTCATCATCATGGCAACAATTCCCTCTTCTGTCCTTGTTTGCTGATCATTTAAAGACTTCCTTTATTCTATACAGAAGAAATAGAACATTAAAAGCACATCTCTTATGGCTTTTCTCTAAATTAATTTATCTATAGTTAATCTTCTTTCAAGATAAAAGTGAAGAGCAAAAGTTAATTTTACTACCTGGGCTTGTACTTTTCTTTCAGTTATATGTGTTAACAGTCCTTATTGTGTTCTGAGTGCGATCCCAATGTCTGCCTGTCTTGACCCCAGAGCTCTTACTGAAACTATTTGGCAAAATTAACATTTGCCTCCCTTTCAAGTACCTCGATAAGGACTTGCTCTGATACAAGTTCAGAAAGTCAAAGCAATTAAACAGTTTAATTTTTTGAAAGCAACAGATACAAGTTTTGGGATTGCTTGTGATAAATGCATGAACTACAAGATGATCTCAGGTTAATAAATCCTGGGTAACATTCAACATAGTTGGGATGCAAACCTTTGCTATAGCTCTAATATAAGAGAAATGCAGCGGAAGTTCAGCCATATACTGAGGATGCAATTCTCACCAAGAAAGGTGTCCCTGTCTTGGGTGGAAGAAAAGTAGCACAGACCCATCAACCGTCCTTGTGTCTTCTCTTTCTCTCCTAGCTGCTGGTGTTGGTGCTGGCTATGCTGCATCTCTACCCATTCTGCGTCCCCGAACTCTTCCCCACTTCCATGGTATGCTGGGTGGTTTTCTCACAGTCCTAAAATGTCTTACACATAAATCTGATCTGTTACTGTGCTTCATTACTTATTTTGAAATTCACAGAATCACAGAATGTCAGGGGCTGGAGGGGACCTCAAAAGATTATCCAGTCCAACCCCCTGACAGAGCAAGATCACCTATACAAGATCACACAGGAACATGTTCATGTGGGTTTTGAATATCTTCAGAGAGGGAGACTCCACAACCCCCCTGGGCAGCCTCTTCCAGTGTCCTGTCACCTTCACAGTGAAAAAATTCCTCCTCGTGTTTACTTGAAACTTCCTAAGCCTCAGCTTCCATCCATTGTCCTGTCATTGGGCATCACCGAGCGGAGCCTGGCTCCAGCCTCCTGGCACTCACCCTTTACATATTGATAAACATTGATAAGGTCACCTCTCAGACCCCTCCTCTCCAAGCAGCACAGCCCCAGCCCCCTCAGTCTCTCCTTGTGAGAGAGATGTTTCATTTCCTTCATCATCTTTGTGGCTCTGCAGTGGACTTTCTCAAGCAGTTCCATGTCCCTCTTGAACTGGTGGGTCCAGAACTAGATGCAGTACTCCAGATGCATCCTCACCAGGGCAGAGTAGAGGGGCAGGAGAACTTTTCTCGACCTACTAACTACACCTCTTTTAATACACCCCAAAATGGCATTGGCCCTCCTGGCCGCAAGAACATGTTGCTGGCTCATTCTTTAAAACATTTTGTATGTAAAATTTAGATTGTGTTGCTTAAACTTAAAAGTGATGCTCAGTAAGTTTTCTTTGTACTGCGGCCATGAAATTTCTCACAAATGCAGTATTTTTTGTTTCCAGTTGATATAATGAAATAGAAATTAAATTCTGAATGCACAAATTGCAGTTTGACAAAGTTTCTTACAGTAAGCCTGAAATATTTGCAGATACTCACTGAAACTCTTCTTCTGCAGTACCGATAACACAGCTCTTATTTCATCTGGTAGTATTTTACCAGTATCATAGTACCTGTAGTGCTCTAAAAAGTGTAATTTTTTTCTTCCAGGGAAAACAGATGAATTATCACTAATGCAGGGGTGCCTAGGACTGGAGATACAATCTAAAATTCTGGCCATTTAAACGTTTATAGGAGTTTTCAGTTGACATCAGAGTCAGAGTTCAATCAGAATTTTCCACCCCTGAGTTACTGCAAGGTCAAGTTAAAAAATGTTACATCTGTGTAGCTGGTGCAACAGCATCTCAGAAAATGTTTTGAAGTTGTGTGTTTGGGAATTAATTCAATTTGCCAATGCATATCCACACATCCTTCCCTCCTGTCATTACCTCCACTTTGTATTTTTTCTCTATTATCATACAAAGTCTGTCTTCCCTTTGGATTAGATCCTATTTCCTATTTTTATGATAGCTGGTAAGACTCGGTGAAATCCCACTGTAATGCAGAGGGAACTCATTCTTTCCCCTTTGAAAAAGTTCTTCGTGCTTATAGTTGTTGCAGTATGACTGATTTTATCTTTTAGACTAATACCCAAACACCATTTTATCTGCAGCTGACTCTTGTTTTTAGTGAACATGCATTTCACCACTACTAATGTAAAATATTGCAGATGATGCACACACACACACACACACGGTCTGGTTGATTGGATAGGGCTGGGTGATAGGTTGGGCTGGATCATCTTGGAGGTCTCTTCCAACCTGGTTGATTCTACGATTCTATGTGGGTGGGATCTGCAATATTACTTCTTGGAGGGATAATAAACTCTAAGACCCTGAGTAAACTCTTCTGGTCTTGTTAATAGCAAAACTAATGGCATCTCTTTCTGAGCTGGCAAAATTCAGCTGAATTGTGCCCTTTCTTATACTGCTTGCATGGTTGTGCACAAACCTTTTGAAGATATTAACAAAGAAAAGCTCATTTTAGTCTGTCATTATGAATGACATTTTACTATTTGTTGTCCATTACTTGTTACTTACTGTAGCCTAATCCCCACAAGTAGTTGAAAAAGAATCTCCTGTTATCAGTAGGCACATTCTCTGCAGAACTAGCACATTTTCCCTGCTACAGCTACAACTTAAACCTACTTTTATACTTAATGAATGCCATTCCAGTTTTGAAGGGGCAGTTTAATACCATTCTAGAAGTGTTTTCTAAAGGCATATGTTTATTTTGCATTAAAATGTAGGGTTTATATAATTTAATGTTTTTTCTAATGCCAGAGCAGTAATTATTTTATGACTCTCTATGTAATGTGTGTTTTGCATTTCTGATTTCTGTGTTAAATGCAGAAAGGAGCTATTAGTTGGGGTTTCTTTTAATAAATTATTATTTCAAAATGCTGAACTAAGGTAATGGAGCAAAAGGGATCACATCTGTGACCATTGCCAAGTTAGGATTATATTATTGCAGATATGCTGGTGCAAAATTGCCTGAATCTCTTGATTTAGGAAGGGACTGCTGCTGAGATTAACATTGTTGGATTATTTTGGAAGTACTTGAGCACTTCACAGTATCATGTTCTTGTTTAGTCATTGCAACTGTGTTATCTGTAAACTATTAAGTAGCCCTGTCTATCCTTGAAAAATGTGTTATGGCTTCTGAATACAAGAGGAGCAGTAATAATTTTGGTATCTGAGAAGCATTATTTCAGTTCTCTTAGGAGCAAAAAGTAGTTTCCATTTCAGCAGCATTTGGTGTTTTCTGCTAATTAATAATTACTTTATAACAGCAGCTTCACTGAGTGCTTGAGATTTAGAACATATTGTCCCATGAACATTGGGTATTCACTGATGTGTGTAACTAACTCTATTTTTGTCCAAATCATATACATATTAGTAACATTACCTTGTGGAAAAAGACAGAAAGAACACAGCAAATTTGTGGTCATTCATCCTAACAATGAAGGTACTATTGTAGATTAGCACTTGATTGCTTGGAATCCTGCTTGAAAACCTCACATATATTTAGAGTAGGCAATGCCAAAACGCCACTGTGCACAATATTACAAAATAACAAATCCAGCTGTACTCAGTTAACCTGTTGTTTGAGAGCAACCTGAGTCTAGTCTGGGTGATTTCATAAGAGTGGGAGGATAACACGAGTGGGAGGATAACACCCAAACCATCACCCATGAGAATGTTAATATGAATATTCTTTCAGTCAGTCGTGAGCAGGTGTAAACTGTCTGCAGTAAAGATGTGGCAGTCTGTACAAGTAAATGTTCTGATCCCGTGGCTGTGAACATATTCAGATTATGTAGCTCTTGTAGTGCAGTGTTGCATGGAAAATAAAGAGTAACTATCTTAAAGCACAATAGGATGTTTATGTCTAGGGTCAGATGCTTGGTTATATTTGATTGATGTGCCCTTGAGTCCTAATGAAGCAAGCAAGGGACTATGGATTACTGAGGGACTTCAAGTTGAAATTGAGGACTTGACAGCCTCCTGCTACAGAAGGGAATAAGAGAGGAAGAAAGCTTACATGGAGTAATTTAGGAAAGCAATTCTTAAGTGACATGTAAGAAACCCTTAGATGTTACAGAGAGGTTGCGTAATGTAAGTGGTCTCTGCTTTTTATTCAGTTCTTAAAAGTTCTTTCTGAATTAAAAACATTGCCAAGAGGAAGTTGATTATTACAGAAGTTAAGGTAGGTATCTGGCTGATTTGTCTTCTAAGTGAAAGGAACCTTAAATACGCTCCACTTTTTAAATCTTGATTTCTGTTCCTACAGATGTTTACCGTGGTAAAAGCTTTGAAAAAAAAAAAATCCACTTCTTTACTTGAATAATTTCTTTTAAAAAGAGCTTTTAGATTAGACCTTGAACTGGAAAAGGCATAAATATGTAGAAAAGTCTCCATTGTCATTATGTTTTCTATTAGCCAATCTGTCAAATAACTAAGCCTGACTAAACTCTGGATTTGACTTAAGAATTCGTTCATATGAATGCACAGTGTGACAATCCATTTATGTTAATACAGGTTCTAGCTATAGATCCAAGGAATACAGAAGTCCCTTTTCCCACAGTGAATTTCTTATCCTTATTCACTAAATGTGACAGCTTACCTCTTTACCCTGTTTCTTTATCGAAGTGTCCTAAGTATAGTTACAGACACTTTCCAGAACTTATTTTACAAATGAATATAGGTGAGCTGCATGCTAAGCATGCTAATCTTTAGTATTAGACTCTAAATGCAGAGTTCTGTTGAAGTCTGAGCTCTCTGGCTGCTGCATTATTATTGATGAGACTGTTGCCAGAAGTCATTTGGTATTCTCTTTCCACTTACATAGCTTTGTGATATAGCCATGGCAGGAACGGAATGCATGTGAATTGGATTAAGTGCCAAGTTCCAGCTTCCAGTTTTACCTTCCTATGACATTAATCCATAGATATCTTCTTAACATCCTTTTCAAAGTACTATTTACTTAAAATAGTCCTTGTGATTAATATATTGTCCTGGCTGTGTTATGAATCATTCTGCAGCTAAGTAATTTACCTAAAGGGGTTGAATTACTGTTTGAGATTTCGTTCCCCCCCACCCCCCATTTCACTTTCAAGAACAAGGAAGATTTCAGTAAAATATGTTAGAATTCACATTTTTATTTCCAGGGATATTCCAGTTGTCTACTGCTACAAATGCTGACATTATGATTTCAGATTTGATGTTACTATGCATATATTTAACCATTAATGAAATGATACTTTTGTTTAGTGTAAATCTCCTTCCCGACCACTTTCTAGAGAAGTAATTCTTGGTCAATCTCATTTTCCCTACATTTTAAATGACATTGTGTGCTTGGTGTATAGTTTAGTGAATATGGTATAGTTACCACTGACCACTGAATTTAGTGTGTGCCTTTTCTTGGGTTGGTTACTTCAGAAGCTAGAATGTGCTATTTCATTTGCAAAACAGAAGTGCTGGATCAATGGGTACCAGAATTCCCGTCCTGTTCTGGATGTGTCTGCTGAAAATTACAAAGGGTGTTTTTACCTTGTGGTAAAAAATACCTTACTGTGTGTTAAATACCTTACTGTGTGTACATACTTCAATCTACAGGATTTTTTATCAGAGTTTGTAAACATTTTATCCTCTTATCCTTTGAGAGATCATAAACTTCTTGACAGTGATAATAGTGTCTAACTAGCAACAGTAGCCTTATTGTGGCATTTCAGTATCTTAAGGGAGCCTACCAGCTGGGGAGAGACTTTTTAGGATGTCAGGTACTGATAGGACCTAGGGAGAATGGAACAAAGCTAGAAATGGGTAGATTTAGACTGGATGTTAGGGAGAAGTTTTTCACCGTTAGGGTGGTGAGACCCTGGAGTGGATTGCCTGGGGAGGTGGTGGAAGCCCCATCCCCGGATGTGTTTAGGCCAGGCTAGGTAAGTCTCTAGAGAGCCTGATCTAGTGTGAGGTTTCCCTGCCCATGGCAGGGAGGTTGGAACTAGATGATCCTTGTGGTCACCTAGAGCCTTCTCCTCTCCAGACTGAACAGCCCCACCTCCCTCAGTCTTTCCTCATAGGAGAGGTGCTCCAGCCCTCTGGTCATCATGTCAATCATGTCTTGCAGAAGCTATCCTGAAGTATAGGGTTGAATAGAAGTTTATAACATAGTTTCATTTTCTTCTTTGGCCTTGTGAGGTCCCTTTGGAAATACTCGATGAAAAACACATACTTCTGAGGTCCAAAATATCTATTGCACATTCCCTGGCACATTGAGTGTGGCCAATACTTCTCAAAAAAAAAAAAATTCCACTTTTTCTTCCCCCAAAACCTATGAGATACAATGCAGTGATGCTTTTAAGAAGCTTTTTAAGATTAATGGAGTAACTTTTATAACATCAACCCTGAACGTGAAATACGTATTCTTAGGAAAACATGGTTTTGGTTACAGCTTAGAAAAATACAACTACAAGCAGAGCCCAAAGTGCATGGGACTGTCAAGGACTTCAAGTTAGGTTAAGTATAGAAAAAAACAAACCCAACATAGAATCGTATATCATAGAATCATATATCATAGAATCAACCAGGTTGGAAGAGACCTCCAAGATCATCCAGTCCAACCTAGCACCCATCCTGATCCAGTCAACTAGACCATGGCACTAAGTGCCTCATCCAGGCTTTTCTCGGACACCTCCAGGGATGGCAACTCCACCACATCCCTGGACAGCCCATTCCAATGGCAGTCGCTCTCTCTGGCAACAACTTCCTCCTAACGTCCAGCCTAGACCTCCCCCAGCACGACCTGAGCCTGTGTCCCCTTGTTCTGTTGCTGGTTGCCTGGCAGAAGAGACCAACCCCACCTGGCTACAGCCTCCCTTCGGGTAGTTGTAGACAGCAATGAGGGCTCCCCTGAGCCTCCTCCTTTCGTAGTTCTGGTTGTAGAGCTTTTTATTGTGTTGACTAAGGCTTTCTTACAACAGAACAGAATTATTTCAAGTTAAAATTCAATAGCCAGAATGTAGGGAACAAACATTAATGAGTACACTTCCAACCAGTGGTAGAAAAATACACCATTTTTCTTTAGATTTTTAAATAGATTTGCTTCTGGATTTTTTTTTTCTTGGGGACTTAAACTAGAGGTTAACAAATGGAATTAAAAACATTTACTTATGGTTGGAGACAGAAAATTATTGAACAGATTTAAAAGGCATTCTAATTAGCCCAGTTAATCTAAGGCCAGTTATTCTGCTTAATAATCTTAGATAGGAAAGTTATTATTTAAACAAGTTTTTGTACATAATCCAAAAATTAGATTTTAAGTAAAATAGGTTTGTAGATACTTGATGTTCAATCAATACAGGCCCTGTACTATCTAATTATATGTACAGTAGAATTCTGTATGGAAGATAAATAGTATCTTGTAGTGAATTCATTTTAATATATTAAATAATTCGGCTGATTGATTGCTTCAGATTTCCTTTTGCTGTAATTCCTCTTGGCTCTTTAATACTTTTGAAGGCTGCCACTTTTTCAGCTGTCACTTATAAGTAAGATTGGATTTTCATGAGAATTGAATCAAGGAGCCAGATTTTTTGGAAAGGAGCTTTTTTCTTCATTTCTGTGTTTTCTGTCACAACAGTGCAAGCAGAATGCACAGTCTTGTATATATACATCTGCTTAATTAAAATGCATTTAGCAGCTGGCTTTGGGATTCAGCACTGATAACTGAGATGACTCTGACTGTCAAGAGCATAATGGAACATCTTTCAAGGCTCTCCCCATTCTTGCCCCCAAGTGACATTTTCACTTCCTTTTTAGATGCTAACAAGATATAGAATTGGTTGACCTAATTAAAACAAAAGTGAGTAAAATTTAAATTTAGGTAAAATTTTCTTTTTCACAGTTTTGTTTGTTTGTTTAATCTTTTCCATGTAATTGCTGTATTGATGTTTGCACCAAAGCCACATATCAACTAGAAGCACAATAAAGAATATCAGCATAGAATCACAGAATCAACCAGGTTGGAAGAGACCTCCAAAATCATCCAGTCCAACCTAGCACTCAGCCCTATCCAGTCAACTAGACCATGGCACTGAGTGCCTCATCCAGGCTTTTCTTGAACACTTCCAGGGACAGTGACTCCACCACCTCCCTGGCAGTATCTGCAGACTAAAGCAGTATTTTATCCTCTCGTCCTATTACTTAAATATTTGACTTGTTTACTGCAGTTGAACTGTAGGCAGTAAAATGAACTTATGCATTGGTAACCTGAAAGCAGGTGAAGGGCTACTTGATCTTTGGCCTTATAGTGAACAATAACAAACAACAAAAGTGCTAAGGTCTGTTTCACTGACTTAGGTGCTCTCTTACACCGTACTATGTATGAGAATGAAATGACTGCAGCAAGTGCATGAGAAAATGGGAAAAGAGAGTTTGGTCTTTGAGTGGCTCTAAATACTTCTTCTTGGTTTTTTTTTTTTTTTTTTCTGAGCAGAAAACAGATTCTTGAGGACAAAATGCAATTTTCTTACAATGCAATTGGCAGGAAATAGTTTATTATAAAACTGCAAATGCTGCTTTGCACACTTGCAGTACCTGTGACAAAAAAAAGAATGATGGTACATATTGTAGAGGCAAGCAAGTAATACATCAAGTGTCACTTGAATGGAACTGTGCCAATGACATTTACAAATGTGGCATCTGTTTATTTCTAGCCATACTGGGAATGAGATGAAATAACATAGAAGTGATGATTACTTGTCACACATTCCTTTTATGAAAATAACTGCTTTAACCTAGGTTGTTATTAGAGTCCATGTGTTCTTTTTGTTTGTATGTCTTCATCTCTTTCAGCAAACCATGTTTCTCTATATTTGTTTGTGCTTTCACCTATCAATGTGATGGAGTGCAGAGCATCTATTCATCTACTGTAAAGCTGTGGTGATGGCTTACCAGCTTGCTGCACCTTTGTTTAACTTCAGGTGAAACATCCATGGAACTAAATTCAGGCAGTAAAATATTAGAATCAGAACAGAGGTAACAGTAAGGGCTAGCACTGACTAAACTTGACAGTAATGATGAAGTGGTGCAAGGGAGTAACACTGTGTATTTCACATTGAGGACATCCTGGGTTAAGCTTGTGTTGGTAAACAGCACATCAGAGCTTCTTAGTACTACTTATGGGAAAGTTTTATTTGAATGACTATAGTGCTTCTCCTGCTGCAGCAGTGACTTTCAGTGGCAACTAGAGGGTTCTCTATTTCATGTGGCACAGGGTTTGTGTCTGTGGGTATGTGTGTGTGTAGTTGTAGGCTGCTTAGGTAATTGTGATGTCACACTATCTTAATTACTGAACCAGAAACTTGTATGATAGATTTTTATCTCGAGATCCCTGAGGAAAAGGACCTGGGGATCTTGGTTGATGAAAAGCTCAACATGAGCTGGCAGTGTGCACGTGCAGCCTAGACAGCAACCGTGTTCTGGGATGCATGAAGAGAAGCATGGCCAGCAGGGCAAGGGAGGTGGTTCTCCCCCTTTACTCTGCTCTCAAAAGACTCTGTCTAGAGTACTGTATGCAGTTCTGGAGCCCCCAACACAAGAACAACATCAAACTTTGGCTTGAGTCCAGAGGAGGCCACAAAGATGCTCAGAGGGATGCAGCAGCTCTGCTATGAGAACAGGCTACAGGAGTTGGGTCTCTCTATAACATCAGAATTGTCAAGAGTTTTCTTGGTAGATGTGTTGTGGATCTTTGAAAAACTCAGGTCCCATCTTCAAAGACAGAGCTCGTCCTTGGAGACACCATGAAAGAACAAATTTTAACTGTAAGCCATTGAAAGAGAGAATGTCTCATTTATGAAGTTATCAAGACACAACCATTACAAATATCTGTAACGTTGATGAAAAAAATTAGCTGGGGCATTTTGTGCTTGATACCCATCTGTAGCATAAACAGCTCCTCTAATTGCTACAGTTTTTGTAGGTAGTTTGATTAATGTTCTTCCATGGAGCTGCATGTATTTAAAGAAGGGGACAATCTGGTTCACTGCAGTTTCACTTTGTGAAAATAATTTACTTGCTGCAAGCAATTTGGTAGGAAATTAGTGGCAAATATGAAATGTCTTCTGATAACTCTTCTTATAACGACAAAAAGTAGAGTAGAATTCCCTTGTGTTCAATGGTTTGTTTGAGGTGCAGCACCTTCGAGGAGTTAAGATTTGCATAGGCATTTCTGTCAGTCTTCTCTATATTTTGTATGCTTTTAGATATCATTTAAAATTCATTAAACTTAAGGGTGACAGCCAAAGTGAAACTAGATATGTGTTGATTTCTTCTTCTCCACTGCTCTTTAGGGATTCTTCTATGTTCTTTTCAGTAAAAATAGGACAAAAAAGAAAAAGGAGGATGGGTTTCCTGATTTGCCTGTGACCTGAGTCAGCTCTCCACATTTAACACTATAGAAAGGAACAAAGGACAGTTCAATGCTGCAGTGTCCTTCTAACCTTGCAGTAAGAAATCAGCTAGGAAGAGGATGTTCTTAGAGGGAGCTGTGGAGAGTCTTGGGTTTTAATTCTTTTGAATAGTATCTATTTCTTCAAAAAGTGTCTGTATCTCTGAGGAACACTGCAAATAGATTGTAGTTTGTTTTTCTCTGTTCTGTAATGAGCAAATGTTATGAGGATTTCCATAGATTTAGAATTTTAGGATTTTCAGAGCACAGCTCTTGCTCTATTCTGCACCAAAAAAAAAGGATCTTGAGAAGCCCTAAATCTTCATTCTAGAAAACTGTCATTTGAGCTTGACCTGCCAGGATATTTTTTTCTTCTTCAGTAACTGTAATCAAATTAATACTGGTAAGTGCCCAAATATGTCTTCTTAGCCTAATCTTGCAGGTGAAAGATTAATAAATTGAAGATGAACTCAGAACACGGAAAACTTTCATTGCAAACTGGATTTTTAAAACCACTAATTCTTGTCTGTGTTAAGCATACTTCTTTTGAATTGGGTGCAAGCCCTTTTAGAATAAGATGCAACTGGAGAGAGGATTTTAATTTACTGCTCATATGTCTTTGATACCTATAGTAAGAATTCAACTTGACAATGAGAGTAGTTAAATGGTATTAACATAGTTTGCATTAATAGGCATCCATTATTAGTAGATTTATCTTCTTTTAGAAGTTTCAAATGTTAAGATCATACCAGTAAAATTAACATCTGCCTTCTTATAATGGTGCTACAATTAACCCTATTAAAAGAGAAGATAGGTATTAATTTTGTATCTTTTTTCAGACAGAATGTAGGAAGTTTTCTTGAATTATCTTGCTAAGCCAAAAAGCAGTTTCAGCTATGTTATACACCAGGGATGATTATTATTGGGTAATAGTAGGTGATTAGCTGGACATAAATATTTACTAGTTAATTGTTTTGCAGACAAAAAAAAAAGACCAACCAAACCAATAAACCAGCACTAGTTTGTATCTGACTTCCTCTGTTATCTCTAATTCCCACAATGTTTTGGGTTTAGTGTTTTTCAATTCACCTATTCTTATATATGAAGTCTGAGTTATGAGTTGGACATTGTATTGATACTTCAAATGGCAGATAAGTGCTTTTGACTGCAGTGGTGTGCAGCATCTTGGGGAGACACTTGAGTCAGAAAGCTGTGTCTGTGATAGCTCTATGGATTAATATCCAGAGTATACCACTGGCAGTGTTTCCCTGTCTCAGCCTGTTATACTTGTTGTGCAGGAATTTAGGGTCTGCTATCACTGATTAGCAAGCATTCCAAATCAAATTCAGAAGAGTCAGTGCATTCATCTGAGGTTTCAGGGTTGCTGTTCTTCACACAGCTTAGCACACCACATCACTGTACTGCCCTTCAGAGGGACCTCAATAACCTCATGAAGTTAATGATGGGAAAGGCAATGTTCTTTATGGGGGAGGAAGAAGCTTACACACCGGTACCCATTGAGTGATGACTGACTGGAACACATCCTGGCAGAAAAGGACCTGCAGGTCCTGGTAAACAACAAATAAAGCTTGAGCCAGCAATGTGCCCTTGAAGCAAAGGTGGCCAACAGCATTCTGGGCTGCATTCAGAAGAGATTTGTTAGTGGCTAGAGGGGCATGATTCATTAATTCCACTTAGCACTGGTGAAGTGCTGGCTCTGGTTCTGGCCTCTGCCATACAGAAGAGACCTGGATGCTGCAAAGCTAGTGCAGTCAAAGGTCATAAAGATGACAAAGTGTCATAGGAGAAAAGACTGAGAGATGTAGGATTGTTTATTCTTGAGCAGAGATGACTTGTGGAGATCTCAGGAACCGCTTTCTTCTCCAGTGGCTTTCAGGTAATGGAAGAGAAAACTGGAACACAGGAAATACCCTTTAAACATAATGGAAACTATTTTGTGGTGAGGCTGCACACAGAGCTTGGGTTGTTTCCAGGCTTGGATATGGTCAGGAATGCACTGGACAATGTCCTGGGCAACCTGCTCTAGTTGACTGTCTTAAGCTGGCATCTTGATACTCAACAATCTCTGCAGGTTCCTTCCAAGCTCAACTGTTCTGTAGTTCTGATGTTGTTCAGACTGCTCTGTTATTTTAGGAGCCATGAGCAGCCTTCATATATCATCTGGATAATGGCCTGTTTATGTTTCAATCTTCTCTGGTAATTTAATGTGAAACTATTATCTTTTCCAATGGGGATTATTTTCATAAGTTTTGCAGATGATGGCATATTTGTAGTTCAGGCCTCCAATATGGAAACTTGCTAATTTCTCTGAGGAGAAGCTTAACAGATGGCAGTCAAAAGAGAAAGTAAGGGATTGCAATTTTTTTGTTTTACAAATGAAATGCTAATATCTACAGTAATGAATGAAGAACCTCAGAAGCATTTTGCTGATAAGAAAACAAATGTGGCAAGGGGAAGCTACCAAGCAATGCAGAATGAGAAGAGAAAGCAACCTAGGCTATCCTGAGTCGACACTCATTAACACAGTATAGAGATAAAAAGGAGGGGGGGAAAAGTAACCTAATTGTTACCTTTAATACCAGAGTGCAACAGCATAGAATTGTTATTTTAAATTGGAACATTTGTACAGAATAAAAGCAAATACTTCATATGCCACACCAGGAATGGTCCAAAATATCAGCAGCACAGTAATCATTATTGAAGTGTGAGTCAATGCAGCATATGTAAGCCAGCACTTTTACATATGGACAGACAGTGAAGACATACTGTTTGTTTGCTAAAAGCCATCCAGGAGGGAACTGAAAATATGTGCACTGGACTGCTTCACTGACTGTGCTGTGATTCAGTAGTGAAAATAGTCCATGGGCTGATAAGGGGATTCTTGTTGCTTTTAATTCCAATTACATGTGTATGCAGACATCTGTCCATTAGGATCTGACCTGTGATTAATGTCTCATTTCTCACCAGTTATTACTTAATTACTGCACAATTAATTAACTACCAGATAGTTCTTTTTTAAACCAGACCCTAACACAATAACAGTCTTTTTTTTTTCCTTTTTTTCCTTTTTTTTTTTCCTCTGTGAGGGTTATATTATCAGGCTCTGATTTTTAAAATATAAGCGGAGGTAGTGGTGCCTCTGCCTATCAACATACAAGCTGTCTTTTACAGGATCACAGGATGTCAGGGGTTGGAAAGGACCAAAACATGCCATTGAGTCCAACCCCCCTGCCAGAGCAGGACCATACAGTCTAGCTCAGGTCACACAGGAACACATCCAGACAGACTTTGAAAGTCTCCAGAGAAGGGGGCTCCACAACCTCTCTGGGGAGCCTGTTCCAGTGCTCTGTGACCCTTACAGTAAAGAAGTTCCCCCTTGTGTTGAGGTGGAACCTCCTCTGCTGCAGCTTCCATCCATTGCTCCTTGTCCTATCCCAGGGAGCAAGTGAACAGAGGCTGTCCCTGCCTCCTGACCCCCAGCCCTCAGATATTTTTAACCATTTATAAGTTTCCCTCTCAGTCTTCTCTTTTCCAGACTGAAGACCCTCAGGTCCCTCAGCCTCTCCTCATAAGGCAGTGTTCCAGTGCCCTAATCATCCTTGTAGAAGTCTAAAGATCATAGAAACTGTAAAGATTTTTTTTAATTCTTTTTTTTTTTTTTTCCAGCTGCAAGTATCTCTTTAACTACTGTGAATATTTAACTGTTATTCTGTGCCAAGGAATAGCCTCTGTGTGCTAGAGGACAAGAATATTCTCTGGAATTGTGGCTTGACAGAACAAGGCTTTGAGAGGAATCTGAGAAATTCTTGCCACCCAGTCTACCTCCTTATCCCAGTTTGCCTCCTACTTTACTTTTTTTGCTTGTTAAAAGCACTGCTGTGGTGTGGGCTGAGGCACTGATCTAGCTTTAAAGAACTAAAAGAGAGTTTGCTGATGTGCGCAGTATGGCCACTGAAAGAGCTGTGTTGAAACAACGAATGGCATTGCAGCGTAGGGAGAGGAATAAGTAACAAGCTATGGGAAAAGGAGGAGACTTCAGATCTTTGTATGTCTCCATATGTCATCAAACTGAAGCCAGCAATGTGGTTTTCCTTGATTTCCAACAAATAGGAAAAAGTAAATTAGAGATATATATCAGAGTAAGAAAAGCCTAACATACCACAGATAACATATGCAATTGGATTTCATGTTGCCCACCAAATATATATAGGCAGCACGTGACTCTCAGCCATTACAGAGTACCCTACAGGCCATAAAAAAATATAATTGGCATCCTAAACCTGTCACTTTCACTGTTTTGTTAGAGATTTTCTATTTCCATTACCTTCCTTGTAGAGTGTTATAGGGCCTTTATTACTTTTATTAGCAATAAATCTTATGGCTATGGGTAAACAGGACTCCGTGCTTATTCGTCACTGGAACAATGAAGGCATCTGTAGCCTGATGTGCATTCTGACTGCTGCAAACATATTTCACCTAAAGCAAGGCAGTTGTTTTGCTGTTAGCAGTCCTGATCATCTCTGAAGGGAGGGAATCCGTACCAGTGCCTCATTTCCATGTTTGTTTCGTCTATAACAGCCGTCCCCTGTGTAGAAAACTGAGGTTTACTTCATGAAGGTACAAGCTCTAAGAGCAGCACTTCAGCTCTCAGATCATAGAATCAAGCAGGTTGGAAGAGACCTCCAAGATCATCCAATCAACTAGACTGTGGCACTAAGTGCCTTATCTGGTCTTTTCTTGAACACCTCTAGGGACAGCGATTCCACCATCTCCCTGGGCAGCCCATTCCAACGGCAAATGACTCTGTGAAGAACTTCCTCCTAACGTCCAGCCTAGACCTCCCCCGGCACAACTTGAGACTGTGTCCCCCAGTTCAAGAGGGACACAGAACTGCTTGAGAGAGTCCAGTGCAGAGCCAGAAAGATGATTAAGGGAATGGAACATCTCTCTTACAGGGAGAGACTGAGGGAGCTGTGGCTCTGCTGCTTGGAGAAGAGGAGACTGAGAGGTGACCTCATCCATGTTTATAAATATGTAAAGGGTGAGTGCCAGGAGGCTGGAGCCAGGCTCTGCTTGGTGATGTCCAGTGACAGAACAAGGGGCAGTGGGTAGAAGTTGAGGGATAGGAAGTTTGATAAACATGAGAAAGAAAGTTTTTCCCTGTGAATGGGACAGGACACTGGAAGAGGCTGCCCGGAAGTAGTTGTGGAGTCTCCCTCTCTGGAGATATTCAAAACCCACATGAGCATGTTCCTGTGTGATCTTGTATAGGTGATCTTGCTCTGTCAGGGGGTTGGACTGGATAATCTTTTGAGGTCCCTTCCAGCCCTTGACATTCTGTGAATTGTATGATTCTGTGAATGATCAAGCCTTGCAGTAGCAGAGTGGGGGATCTAATGGTGTCTTCCCTGTCTGTTTCAAGAGAACAGAACAAGTTGTCCCATGGCACAACCACAGTCAAGAGAGCAGACTTGAGCTGGGACTGTACTTGTTCCAGATGTCCTAGATCCAGTTGGCTCTCTCTCAGAGACAAGCCAAAACATGTTGTTGTTTTTTTTTTTTTTTATGAAACTGATACCAAATTCCATCCTGTGTTTGATACTTGAATCAAATGTGTTCTAGAATATTTCATTTTTTAAAGCCACCTCTGTCAAGCGTTGTACATCCATGTGATTTGTGTTCATTCCTATGCACACCCCCCTCCAGATTGCAGTGCAAGAACAGCATGTAGATAATAGTTTAGGAAATCTCTTTTCTGAGAGCAGCAAATAAGTACATTTCAAACAGACTTGTACATATTGAATTCATGAAGTAGTTGTACTCTAAGAGAAACTTTGTTTTCTCTTCTTTAATGTCTAAATGTATGTCTGGTACTTAATGTTTTTCATTATGTAGAAATTATAAACATTAGAGCAATCACTTCCAGCAGGTTTGCTGTGTTCTATTTGGTTAATACCTCTAAATGTTTTAGGCAAATACACAATACAGTTAACAGTAAATTTGTTGTGTAATTATTTTGCTGTTATGTTCGAATGACTAACTCGGTGCAGAGATTTCAAGTGCAGCATTTGTTTTGACAATCCCTAGCGATACTTTTCATCCAGTGTCAGACATGTTTGCCACAGTTTGGGGTCATTTTTTTGTTTGACTAGTGTTTTTGACTGATGGTTTTTAGCACTGATTATTTCCCCACTCACATTTAGGATCTGCTCTTAATGAGATGAGTGTTTGCTAGCCCAGGAAGAACTGAGCATTACCTTGTCCTTTCTCGCCTGTTAATTTCTGTTGTTCCATGGACCTAAGAATGCTTCAGCTCTTTGTAACAGCTGGAGGAATTGCTCTTTGCTTTTTATGACTTAGTGGTTATACAATTGTAAGCTACATAACAAGGAGAAATTTTACTTCCATGTCAATTGGTGTAGAAGAGTTATGCAATTTTGCTCTATTTTGGCCACTTTCTGTCATTTTAATGATTAGCCACTATAATAAGCCAAGTGGAAAGAAGATACCAAATGATGAGAATACTGTGAAAGGGTTTTTTTTTTCTTATTATTTTTTCTCTTTTTTTCTCTCTCTTTTTTTTTTTTTTCCCTTTTTTTGGTTGTTGTTAAATCATTTTAGAAGGGAACGGGGGGATTATTGTGATGGTTTTGCGTCAGCATGTCAAAGTAGTTTTGCTTTTACAAAATAAATGTGTTGTTTTTTATTCAATTTATCTTAACAAGAAACAAGACTGGCAGTATTTTTAAAGTGCATTAAGTAGGCATTAAGACAAGAGTGATTTGCACTAAGAGACAGGGCAGTTAGATTTTTTTCCTGTCTCATACTGGTTAAGCATATTGCACAGGATCACAGGATGTTAGAGGTTGAAAGGGACCCAAGGAGATCATCAAGTCCAACCCCCCTGCCAGAGCAGGACAATACTATCTAACACAGATCACAGAGAAACACATCCAGACAGGCCTTGAAAGTCTCCAGAGAAGGAGATTCCACAGCCTCTCTGGGAAGCCTGTTTCCTTGAGAGGGAATAAAACACCCATGAAGTTAGGTTCTAGAGGTATGCTTTCTCCTCCTCTCAACTATAGAGTTTCTAGTTTAATTTTTAAGAACAGTAGGAATCTGTTTGAAGAGACAATTGTGGCTAATACATACCCCAATTTGCATCTATTCTGTTGGTAATGAGTAGTGTAAGCAGAGTGCAGCGAATGCGCTTTGTATCCTTATAGTGCTTGTATTTTTGTATATATCAATGACTGCATGGTCTCATGAACTCCTGGGATATTCTCCTAGGTGCTGGGATATCTTTATTTTTCTTCTGAAGTTTTTAACTCTTGACATCATGAGAACATGTTTATAAACATTGTCCAGAGAAGGGCAACAAAGCTGGTGAGGGGCCTGGAACACAAATCCTATGAGGAGAGGCTGAGGGAGCTGGGGTTGTTTAGACTGGAGAAGAGGAGGCTCAGGGCAGACCTCATTGCTGTCTACAACTACCTGAAGGGAGGCTGTAGCCAGGTGGGGGTTGGTCTCTTCTCCCAGGCAACCAGCAACAGAACAAGGGGACACAGTCTCAAGTTGTGCCGAGGAAAGTATAGGCTGGATGTTAGGAGGAAGTTCTTCACTGAGAGAGTGATTGGCATTGGAATGGGCTGCCCAGGGAGGTGGTGGAGTCACCGTCCCTGGGGGTGTTCAGGAAAAGACTTGATGAGGATACTCTCAGGCTCATTTTCCTGCCAGGTGATCCTATCCTCCACTGCCTTTAGCTTCTATATTTTCTATGAATGTGCATAAACACTTCATAAGCACAGCTGTCTTTCTCACCCATATCCCAAAGCAGTAGGTAGTTCTAAGCATCCCTTGTCCATTTGTGAATCGTGCATCCTGAAATGCAAGCTGCCACAGTGCTCTTGTAATTGGCAGAACAGTTCATCATCTCATGCTTCGTTGGCTGTAAAGCTGCTTTGAACGTCCTTACTTGGGGCTGTTGTTAAAATCCCTGGTTGCAGAATCTCAAAGATCTTTTTTCTACAAAAGAGAAGCAAATGTTTTCCTCTTCTTCCATGTTACTACCAGTGGCTAGTGAAGCAAAGTGCTTCAAAACTGACATATGTTCCACACTGTAATTCTAGTAGATAATTCATGAAGAACTGAATAAAGTCATGGCAGGAAAAGTGGTTGTTAGCACTTCTGCTCTGTGGACATCTGCTCCTGGTTCTGCACCTCTCTTGAGTACCGTTTTTCTATACCATTTATTTTTCTCATCCTTGCTGATATTTTTAGCTTATACCTCTCGTGATATTGTCTAAGGCTGAAGCTATGGTCTCCTTCCCATTAATAAAATCCACCCAACTTCCATTTTAAGAACCATAGGATGATCAGTGCTATTTTCTTTGCTTAACAGAGATGAAGGGAAGAGTTTCCAATTTGACTTCATATGCAGAAAAACAAGTGTCTGACTTTGAAAGTCCAAATACTGTGCATAAGTGAGGCTTTCCCAGAATTTCCTGTTTGTGAGTGCTTGGAGAACAGCATCAGATTTTTGTGATTCTCACTGTATCCATTTGCAACAAGAAGTGGCAGCCAGAATTAGTTTATTTCTCTTCCTATATTCAAAGAGAATATTTTGGAAGGAAAGAAATGTCAGTGACTTCGTAAGGTGTAGCAGATGGCTGTGTTTTATTTCAGAGGTTAGATGGGGTATATTATTAGAATATGCTTGAATCAAATCCTGCCATTTCAACTGAGCATGCCTATACTCGTGGTGATAGTGCCATCTAAAAGCACATAGGAAGTCAACAAAGATCTGTCATAAGAAAAGGTGTTAATTTGTGCAAATGTCCATTGGAGACCAATGTGCAAAACCAGCAGCCACAAAGACCCCTGAAATCTTGGTGTAAATGAATGTACCTTGTGCACGTGAAACTTTAGCGGTGCTAATTGATAGTTAAAGGCTACTTAAAGTAAAAGGCTGCTTTTTGAGTAGGAAGAGTCATCATCAGTCTTAAAAATGCTGAAGATGTAACAAGATAGCCGCTGCATAGTGAATTATTAACAGTAGCAATGTCATTCTGGTGCCCAGAACCACCACTCAGATGGTGAGGACTCCTTAGAGTCAGCACCAGTGTCTTTCAGCCTGTGCATGTGGTTAGTTGTAAGTCAGAAAGGTACAGATAAACTGCTTTTGCCAGGAAGCACACTGTGACAAGCTTCACGAGAAGCAATGGAAGCCTAGCAGCTCTTGAATTTATCAGCAAAGTTAGGCAGGAAGCTGTGTGCAAGTTCAAAGTGCAAATGCTGTAAATGTCTGTGATGTGTCAGTTTATGCGTCTTTGGGTTTGTCATGGTTAATGCAAGATCAGGTGCTGACAGAGGGGAGGGCAGTGCAGAAGGTGTGCTGGGAATGAATAAGCCAGAGAATGCCTCTTTTACAGAAATCCATTGAACTGTTCACTTCAGGCAGTGGAACAATAGAACCCTCTTAAATGACCAAGCACACTTTATTCTGTGCTTCTAATTTATACTTATTGTCTGCTGTGAAGTTCTGCTTGGGGTGTCTATACTCAGCATAAAACTGTTTGTCAAAATTCTATTAAGCTTAAGGTGAAAAATTAATGAGCCATTCACTTCAAATATTTCAAAACTAATACTGCTTTATTATTAATGCAGCAGAAAGTCAAAGATGTGGGTATGCACAATTATGGGTCAGTGTTCAGTCAGACTTTACTCTTTTATCTGTAGTTTGAAGTAGACATCATTAAAACAGTGTTTCAGGTCATGGGAGGAACTATTTTAATGAATTTGATCAGTAAACCTTTTAGGCAGTTCTATTTATTCACTTGTTTTGGTTTATCAGATGCTGGCAGAGGAAGGTGGCTTTAATAAATGGGTGGCAATGAAATGCAATATTCTATCCATTTTTTTTCTGAATCTGGAATTTAAATAAAAATTAACAGAACATTGATTCTTACAACACAGATGTGTTAGAGAAAAATAAAAGCCTAGTGGCACAATACTGGAGAAGCTGTGGGCAAGTTAATATTCTTCTGACTGGAGGAGTGTGACACTGTGGCTAACTTTGGTTTCATGTGCACAAATTTTTCAGGCTTGACAAAAAATGGTTGAAGTGGTGGTAAAATTGTACTTTAAAGCAGAACTGAGTGGCATATGGTACAGAAGTAGTGTTGTTAAATTCTCCCAGTAAGAACTTTACAGGAATCNGTGCTGGTTTGAGGCTAATTGGATTATTTTAAGGAGAGAAATTAGATAATTTGCTGTGAAAAGACAATAATAGTAATATCTATACCACTCAGATTCTGCTGAGAGATATAAAACCAAGAAACAATAAACAAAATCAGTCAGTTTCTGGCTGCTGCTCTTGCCTCAGTAACTCCTCTGCCTGGACCAGCATAACCCCATCTTATCTTTATCCTTCTAACCTCTTGCTGGCCTTTCATATCTCACTCTGCACATAAGGGGGACTCTGAGATAAGGAAGGGGGTGGAAAGAGGGTGGGAGTTTGGTTGAAAGCCTTCCTGAGCGGTCCTGCTGTTCAGGAGGGGTTTTATATCTCTGTACTACTTTTAACTTGTACATAGTTGTAAATATCTGTATCTGGTGTGTAGATATGCTTGTAAACTGTGCCACACTATAAATATTGCTTCATTCCTTAACTTCCAGCTGGCTGAGTTAGTCTGGTGTATTCGCAGGAGGGGTGGGAAACTCTCAAACTGCCACAGCTATGAAACACCAGGTTCCAAGTGTGCATCCCAGACTGAGCAGTGTGTAAAGAGATACTCAGTGTTTGTGCTTACACTGAAAAAAAGAGCACAAACCACAATAATTGCAAAAGAAATGTAGTTCTTACTTTCTATAAAGAAACTTTCCAAAGATTGCCTCTTTTCATGCTCCTAAAATTAATAAGAATTGATCAGCATTTTTTTTTTTTTCTTCCACTCCAGTATGTTCTCTCAAGCTACACTTAAATTAATAGCAGATTTAGGCCTGGCATGGTTAGACTTGCATAGAGGAAGGAATTCTGTTTCTTGGAAGAGTTTCATGCTATAAAACTAAATATCATTACAAGCAAAACCTCATATTTAAATTATTCTCAAAGCATTTGTCCTGCTCACAGATCCTGAAAGCACAATGTGCTTCAAGGATTTTGGCATCCAGCAGGGAAAGAGCAAGCACGAGGCTGGCAAAATTCTTTTGATAATTGGTTTCTTTATGAAGTTGGAGTCCACTGTTTTGCAACTGGTGCAGCACCATGCCCACAAGTATTTAAAAACGGAACAATTGTGCTTTAACTAGTAGAGCCCAGGGAATCTCCATTTTTTACTGGGGAGATTGCTCTTGAATCTTTCACTTTTGAATCCTAGTCATGATGCAGAAAGCTTTCCTCAGTCTCCTAAATAAAGTACTCATGGCAGAAATCTCTGGCAGAGGGAAAAGAATTCTCACTATATTTTTAAATATTAATTCAAACACCATTAAAAGGAAAAAGTTCAGGAAGCTCAGTTACTAGAAAATTGTGTAGAAATCAAGTCTGGAAGGGTGTCAAGAGGTCATCTAATCTAACACCTTCCTCTAGGAGGGGTTCAGCCATGTCTACATCATTCCTGTCAGATGTTTGATTAATCTTTTTTTAAAAAGATTTCAGTTGTAGAGATTTTACCACCTGCCTAGGCAAGTCTTTATGAATTTGTCCTATTAGAGAATTCTTTTCATCCAGATAACTTAAATCTCCCTTTCTAGATTGTAACCTTTTTTTTTTGTCCCATACTTCACGCTCCATCTTATATTGCAAAGTGACCCATTTGTAAACGTGAGAGGTTTTTCCCATGTAAGTCCTCCTCAAAAGTGTACCCATCAAAGTTTATTCAGGTGTGAAGCTCAAGTCATGGGTTAATGGCGAGAGATACTTTTTGTGTGCAACACTTTGAGCTTTCCTGATGCGGTCTGCAGATTGCCAAACAACAGGCAGAAGATAATGCCTCAGTTACACATTTCTGATAGACATTTTAAGATTGTTTCTGAATCCAGAAATAGACTCTCAAAGCTTGGGCAAACTGATTTTACCATCAATTTACTGAAGTAAAAGCTTTGAAGGCTTTTCAACCCTGCCCAACTTCAACAGGACAGAACTTTTTTCTAAATGGCATGCTTTGAACCAGTTTCATCTCTCCACTTAAAAATGTTATATTCATTCAAAGTGAATGCTGGTGACATTTCCACTGTGTATTAATGCTGAAAAACATTTCCCCCCCTGACTCCTCCCCTCCATAATTAAATGTGATGGCCTTAGCCAATTTTTGTGTTATGGGCATATGCATTATGATTACTGTAAGAAGTCTCAGGATCTTCCTCTTTAAAGGAGCATACGTGTAGGTCGCTTTATCTTACGGTTCATCTGAGCCTTCAACCTTCACCTGCTGAAGCAAGTGCAGAGGAGGGCATTGAGGGTAGTGAAGGGCTTGGAAAATAAATCTTATGAAGAGTGACTGAGGGAGCTGGGGCTGGTTAGTTTGAAGAGGAGAAGACTTTGAAGAGGGGAAACCTCATCACTGTATACAGCTACCTGAAAGGATGTTGTGGAGAGGCTGCTGCTGGTCTCGTCTTACAGGTAATTATTGATAGAACAAGAGAGAATGGCCTCAAGCTGTGACTGGGTGAGTTTAGATTGGATATTAGGAAACATTTTTTTCCCAGCAAGAGTGGTCAGTCGTTGGAATGGTCTGCCCAGGGAGGTGGTTGAGTCAGGGTTAGGGTCCTGGATGTGTTTAAAAGTCATTTGGACGTGGTACATGAGGATATGGTTTAAGGGTGAACTTTGTAGAGTAGGGATAACGGTTGGACTGGATGATCCTGGGGATCTTTTCCAACCAGAATGTTTCTGTGATTCTCTGATTACATCACAGAAACACCTCTGTTTTTTTTAAAATGAATTGTAGTCACCTTAGCTGCATTCATTAAAAGAGGAAGGTGTAAAACATTCAGGTATTTTCATATATGTAGGTTTGGTGGTATAAAACCACCAAAGGTGGTGTGTTTCTCCTCAAAGTTCTTACAAAAGCTTTTCATGTGATAGCTCACCCCTTAAACAGTTTTAATGCTAAGTAGCACAGCTTCTCTACATTTAAAACATTTTGGCATCCTTAGCAAAATGAAGAGCCTTAGCAGTAGCATCATTCAGAGAAGACAACTACATGATTTTAGGCTGTTTAATCATCCAGTCTTTCTGTGAGGCTATATTCAGGTCTTACTGGAATTTGAAAGATATTGCTGATCAGTAATTCTTTTCTTTTGTTTTGTTTTCACTAATTCCTTTAACTACACACCAGTTTCATTTGTTGTGTTTAAGTCACATACTAATGTCTGCTTGGATGCTGATGGTTTCTTTGTGGAACTATTGCTAAAATAGTGTAATAGATACATGTAATTCTGTGGCAGATATTGTTGAAGGAAATTCTGTTTTTCAGTAAGGTAAGTACAAAATAACAGCTACTTATCTAAATCAGTTGTTTGAGGCTGTATTGCAGATACTTGGTTTTTTTTTTGTTTGGTTGGTTGGTTAATGCAGAAGATGCTCTTCTAATTCTTACTTACCAAATTGCTGCACTCTTTCTCTTTTGTTAGATGGAAGCTACAGACAAAAAGGACCCAACCTCACAACGCTGTTAGTACAACCAATATCTGCAATGCTTGCCAAAAAGCTCCTTTCCTTATCTGAGGACACTGTCCAAAAAGGCAGGTGTATACCCCTCCAAATGCCAGCTACAGGTAATGCTCTTTTCTTCAACTATGGAATGTTCTTCAAGGACCCCCAAAACCATTTTCTGTAGCTGTATCTAACTAAGAGGTTTAGCTGATAATGAATATGTTTTGCTTAGCTGCTTTCTAGAAGAGGCTATGAACAGCCTAAGAATTACGCTCCCAAAACCTGAGAGATGGAAGTTTTGTCTAAAAAAAAAAAGAATCTCTTAGTATAAGATATTAAGCTCTAATTCTTAATAATGACTTTGAAACTTCCTTACTAGATGCCATCACTAAGGAGATTCTGTAAGTGCTGCAGGATGGTTTTTTAGGTCTTCTCGGACAACTAAGAATGGGATTTTGACCCTAAGGCATCAGTAACTGTATTCAAATTATTCTGTGTATTTTTTCTGTCTCTGGCATGATAATACTATAACACTAAATTGTGCTATGTCTTTCTGTGTTAGTGAGTTTGTATCTGCTATAGAATAAACTGTGGGTTGTTGCCTAAACTTTCAGGCACCTTTTCCTCCAAGTTTTGCCAGGAAAAAGGTCACATTGAAAAAAGAAAAATACCTCAAATGGAGCTAGATTTAACTGGAAGGCTGCATTCAGGTTATCTCTTCAGAGATTAATGGTGATGGTAAAGTCATACAGATTACTGCTTGAACAAACTTATTGTTATTCGGGGTGGGAGGGGAAGTTCGGGAGGAAGGCAGAATCTTATGTATTTTAATATAGTACCATATAGTTTAGTTTATTCAAAGCAGTGATCCTGGCTAGAGGAGGCTAATTAATTCAGCCACCGTATCCTTTGCTAAATATGATGAGCCTGACAGTAAAAGCAGTCATTGTACTGTCACACATGTGCTGTATCACTTGTTCCTTGCTTTTTGAGAAGTTATTGTGGAATAGGAATGTAATACAACAAGTCATAAAAAAAAAGGTTGATTAATTTTATGACTCATGTTAGCTTTTGTATTTATACATAATAAAAAGGCAGAGAAACCTCATGCTTCTTGGCTGAAGATGTTGTGGTTAAGCAGGACTCTTGCTTTCCATGCCTGGCTGACTAGATCTTTTAAAACTGAGCTATCTTCCTCACAACCAATAGACAGACTATATAAATGGGGAAAGGTCATTTGGGAGGAACAGGAGTTTAGCCATTACAAGTAGGATGCATGAGGCTTGCTAGTATTGTTGGAATTCTCAACAGAAAGGTCATTTGGGAGGAACAGGAGTTTAGCCATTACAAGTAGGATGCATGAGGCTTGCTAGTATTGTTGGAATTCTCAACAGCTGAAGTGCCTGAAGGAGAGCATGAATTTGGGCTGCAAATGATGCTTGTTTTAGGAAGATAAAAGGGTGCACTGTGCCTGTTCCTCAAAAAGCTTTGTGTGGAGGCTGCAGGACAGCTTATTCTGTTTTTTCTCTGACAGGTGTGGCATATCTATTTTATTTCCCTGAGAAGGCAGGAGTTCTGTGTAGAGGAAAATTTCTGGAAAGAGAGAATATTCCAAGCTAGCAGTCTAGTAAGAGCCAGCCTGTGTCCAGCTTACTTTGGGTGAACACAACAGCTTGTGTCTGATTTCTTGTAAAGCTTCTGAAGCACAGTAATCCACGTGGGATTTGGTTTGTTTGTTGTTTATGGTTTGTTTTTTTTTTTAATTCTTAATTCATTGAGCAACTGAGGTCTATAATAAGAAGCCTTACATAATTCTGTAATGCATTATGATCTATTTTGCCTTGAAATAACAGTGAAACTATAGATACGCTGGAGCATATGGTGTGCTGAAGTGTTCAGTACAGCCCTAATGGAGGAAATACATGACTGGTCTCATGATAAGAGATCTTGTATAACTAATAGTGATAAAGAGAAACTGCTAAACAGAGCAAGGGATATGAGAACAGTGAAGGCTGAATTTGTAGTCTTCCTGTTGATTTGAAGAAGCTTAAGAGAGATTTGACTTCTGACGTAGAACTCATCACTTATCTGTCAAAAGAGGTGGATGAGCAATTCAGATGATTGGTTGGCTTGAAATTTGTTAGAATAAAATGATCATCATTCTCTCATCAGTATGATTCAAAAAGCTGAGCAGCAGATTCATCAGTAATGATTAAACATTTATATATAGTTTTCTCACATTGCCACTATTTTCCCTTAGCCTTGCAGTTTTCAAGAGACATAAAGTGATGGAAGGAGTGGAAGGATATGGAGAGTAACATGTGAGATATATTGAATGCTTAAAACCGACAAAGTAAATAGTAGGAATTGAAGTTAGTGATTAGTTTTGTGTTTGTTGAAGTTAGTAATTAGATTGTTTTTTGTTTGCTTTGGTAAATCGTTGTTAATCCTCATTAATCTGAAATTCTGTGCTCCCATGAACTTTTTCCCCAAAATGGGTAATTAAAAGGAATTCAAAAGTGAAGTTTTCTAGAGAAGCTGTACTCTTCTGAAGCTTTCTTTGTTTACAGAATATCACTAAAGTTTACTAAAACACTGTGACGATTGCTGTAAAACTAAAGCACTCCTATAAACATAAATGATGAAAGTCCTGCTGTGATACAGGAAACTTCCTTTGTTATTTAAGTTACCTGCCGGTTGGTAGAGTGCAGTTAGGTGCAAACCATCCCTTTTCAATCAATCTCATTTGTTTAAAGTAGATTTGTCCAGTGGAATTTAATTTCCAAAGTGTTTCCCATCACTAATGACCATATGCTTTGGTGTTAAAGGGAAAGCCTGGTAGCCAGGAATCTGGTTGTTCAAAACATTACAAATACACGTGTGATTTTTCTCTTTGGCTTTAGCTGTCAGTTTTCGCACTCATAGGAGTTGTATCTGAGAAGACAGAAGATGAGAAAGATCAAGGATTTCAGTAGTCTGTAGCTGCCTGTTGCAGAAGGGCAGACCCAAGGATTTCACAGATCCACCTGCATGATTAAATAGCTCCCATTGTTGCAGGCTGGAGTTTTTAGATGATGGGAAGAACCCTGAGGAATTTGAGTTGCCAGACTCATAAATAACAAGATCAACAGGATATTGTCTGAAGGGTTTTGCAACTGAGGTCCTTTCCAGAACTTAGGGAAAATAGCATAGTATGTTAGGAAATGTGTTCACATGGCTAAGTAGCTGTTTAATTACGGGAAATTTAATTATGGGAAACAATAAGTAAAATTAAGATTGTTTTTAGCAGTGAAGAACTGGTCATAAGTCACCAATGGGGGTAGGGGTTTGTGATGAGAACCTCAGTTTAGAAGGGACATTGAAATCCTTGAGCGTGTTCAGAGAAGGGCGACGAGGCTGGTGAGAGGCCTCGAGCACAGCCCTATGAGGAGAGGCTGAGGGAGCTGGGATTGTTTAGCCTGGAGAAGAGGAGGCTCAGGGGTGACCTTATTGCTGTCTACAACTACCTGAGGGGTGGTTGTGGCTGGGGGAGGTTGCTCTCTTCTCTCAGGTGGCCAGCGCCAGAATGAGAGGACACAGCCTCAGGCTGTGCCGGGGAAGTTTAGGCTCCAGGTGAGGAGAAAGTTCTTCACGGAGAGAGTCATTGGACACTGGAATGGGCTGCCCAGGGAGGTGGTGGAGTCGCCGTCCCTGGAGCTGTTCAAGGCAAGGTTGGACGTGGCACTTGGTGCCATGGTCTAGCCTTGAGCTCTGTGGTGAAGGGTTGGATGATCTGTGAGGTCTCTTCCAACCCTGATGATACTGTGGTACTGTGATACTGTGTTCATTATTCATAAATTATTATTAATGTAGGTCTCTTTCCTTCCTTTCTCTTCAGGCACAGAGTATTGTGCATGCTAAAAACCGACAGAGGCAAAAAGGGCTATGTGAAGATTCACTGAGGGAGGGAAACAACAAAAAAGCAAAGGAGTTTAAACACACACAACCCCCCCCCCGTCTTGTCCGTCCCTCTCTCCTTTCCAAAGTAACTTTCAAGTTGCTGGAGGACACAACAATGCCTTAGAAAAGAAACATTATACACTCACCCTATTCTTATATTCTTCTCCAACGACAGGTTGTTAGTCACTCTTACAGATGAAGACTGGACAGACAGTTCTGACCTAGTCTTCCTGAGCAGTCTAACTCAAATTACAGGATCTCTAATGCAAGGCTTTTAAGTTTCTTCAGCTGCTTGATGTTTATATCCAGTCCTGTTTCTCTCTTCATCTAGATCAACCGTGATCACTGAGGGTGTATCATTTCAGAAAATATCAGAGAGTTAGCATGCACAGGAAAAGATCCCATTTTGTATGAACTCTTAATGCCTTTTGCTGTGAAGCAGGCATTGGTGTTTGGGGCTTGTTTATAATATCTTAACTTATAAAATAGTAAAGCATGAAGTGAAGTAAACGGAGTGATAACGAACACTGTGTGAATAATAGGCCCAGATGCTCAAAGACTCCCAGCTTTTTGCTGTAGTTATTAAAGACAGGATATGTATATATCCTCCCATTAAGCTACAGCCTTGTGATGTTGTTATGTGTTTCTCTTTTGTAGTTTGCTACCTGTCAGAAAGAAGAAAGAATGCCATAGTTAAACTCAGACTGTGTCATCACACTCTGATATCAATATACAAACAACCCCTTAATTTCTAGGTATTTACACTGTGCTAAACATAAATTCAAGAAAAGAAAGAGAGTTACTAACGTTTTTTGTGGCAGTTCATGTTACCTTATCTACCAAATTTGAATTCATTGTATGCAACAGTAGAAACAGAATGATGTTCTGCACCTATTGCTTACTGGCATTTCAAAGTAGTTCATGTTAAATAGGGAAGTCAGATGTAGCACAGGCATATTGTTTATGAAAACTTACAAACATTTATAGTAACTTCCCTGGGTTTTCTTTTTGTGATTGCTTTCAGTTCTAATCTCTTTTTAAACAGAAGATCATGAAAAGAATTAAACATAAACGATGTGAAGCAGTTTTTGCTATATCTTTTCTCTATTCTTACCTGACACCTCAAATGTTTTCCTACCAGACTTGTAAATTATCAAGATGTATTTTCAGAAATGTGTTCTGTGCCATTATTTTCCTCTGTGATGCCTCGATTTTGATTGCTGCAAAGCAGGTGAAGAATCTCTCAAAGTAGTGCAAGAGTACAAAATTAAACTACACGATAGCAAGCTCAGAATGAATATCTTTGATATTGAGTGTGACACAATTATTCTGTATCACATTAGGCCATCCTAGTTTAGATTCTCCTTAAAGCATTTTATTCTAGGCATCACTTGTTTTCAAAAGCTTTCAAAAGCTAAGCCTGAATAAATTCATTCTCGGATTCCTTATTGTAGGTCAGAAAATATGATTGAATTGCAGAACGTTTATTCATTAAACTCTTCAGACCAAGATTGGAATTGAGGACTCCATATCAATTTTTGAAATAGAATATATTGTTAATAGGCAACCTGGTTGGTTAATGAAATAAAAATCTAGTAGGGAAAAATTAAGGATTGTACATTTTAAAGACTTGAACTAAATGGTGTATTGCTTATATTAAAGAGACAGTAAAGGCTGTAATTGTGAGAGGAGAAGGTAGTTATTTGGTATGAGACAGTTTACAGATTTCAAGTCGCTACATAAATGTTGAGAATGAATAAATAAATATAGATAAGAAATGCTTTCCTGCTCTTCTCTTTTAGAAGTAACTTTTGGGATTGCATGAAGTTAATAATAGTAATACAGAATCATAGACTCAACCAGGTTGGAAGAGAACTCCATATATAATAACGTTAGGCTCAAACTTCCTCACAGTTTTCCAGGAAGCACAGAAAAAAAACAGAGAAAGCTGTCAAGATCTTTAAAATACAGCATTAGGAAGAGAGGTTTGTTGTGGGAACTGTTTAAAGGGGATTAAATTTCACTTCTGCTCTATACTCCAAAGAGTACTTTCAGCCTTTTCATCTGGTGTACTAAGCCTTTAAGCCCAAGTCACTTTAAGCTGACTACTGAGTTACATGGCTATTAACTCAAATATCTGATCCCAGAATATGTGTATTTCCAGAAGCTAATTTTCGGTTTCTTTACATTCAGCTGAATAGGTGATGTAGATTGAGGAAAAAAGAGTTAAGTGTAGTTAAAACAATTATCTGTCGTCTTCAAAATAAATAGTTGCCTTTTTGCCTGCAATAAAACCTGTCTACAGTATTGTCAGGGTTAGCTGTGAGCGCCCAATGACTCTATTGTCTCAATATAATGCATGTGGCAGGGCAGTGCTGATAGCCCCTAATTACTCTATTCTCTCAAACTGAGGTGTGTGACATTACCTGGTCTGAATAGACAGAGTGGTGGTTTTGATAGCTGTAATAGCTCTGGAGGGGAGCTGCTGGCCGGGCAGAAAGACTTAACAATGAAAGGAGATAATTTCTGTGGAGGAGAGAATTTCTTCTTTCCTTATTTCAAAACCGCTTCCACAAGCACCCTGAGAGGTCGGTAGCACCCCTCTGTGCGGACCGAACTCGTACACACCTCCCTGTGACTTGCGAAGAGCACCCCCCAGACAAATGAGTATAAAGGTACCACATCTTCTGATGGCATTTACCATAGGAGAGCCTGCTGAATGTAAACCTATCATCAAGAACTTGGACTGTGCCTGGGAAACTTTGTGGGAATCAAGAGTGGTGATATCTTTCTTTTACGTTGTTTCACTCCCTCTCTCTTGCTCACTCTCTGTTCCCCCCCTCCCCCGCCTCTCATTTTCTCTTCCCATTTTCCCTCTGCTCTGGTCCATTACCAAGAGGTTTCACTGGCTGTGATAAACCGACCTGATTAGGCATTTGGCGTCAGTTTGCTTTCACTTACTCCAAGGGAATGACCTCCCCTGCTGCCCAAAGCTGGCTTGGGCTACCAAGTCATGACATCAGAAAAGGGAAATAATTCCCTATTTGTTAAGGTTTTCTAGAATAACGTCTGTAGAGCAAACACACTTCATCATCCCATGCAGTTAACTTTACAGTAATTTGTATCAGAAGAGCAAAGTTAATTCTGACTCAAACCCCAACATATGCATGACAGATCAACATACTAACATGCTGCGATTGATGATTGCAAAGTATTGTGGTGGGGCTTATTTTTAATTAACTGTGCTTGGCCTGCATTTTCTTTACTGTTGAGTTCTAGCAATACCAGAGTTGTCACATCCATTGATAACAGCAGGTTTTGTCTGAGCAAAAAAAGGCAGAATAAATATTAATAGTACCTTTTTTTTTTAACCAGATGAAACATTAGGAGATGAACCCTGAAGAACAGTATCATAGAAATGGATTGGTTTTATTTTATATGTTGCAGTAAACTCCCCACTTACATACTCCACATGTCTCAGGAAGCAAAGCCAGGAAACAAACTGTTAGAAATCCATCTGTGGGAGTATAATAGCCAGAGAGAGAAGGAGCAAAACGATCCATGGGATATTTTACTTCTGGTCTGTGACAGTTAGGGTATGGACATTGAAGGAAGTTTGTCATAAGGGCGGTGCAGTATGCTGGGTGTAAGAGAACTTGCCAGAAGGTCTAGGCTGACGCAGTGCTGATCATCGTCAGACAATTGCTAGCATTTAAGTTAGACATTTTCACTTTTCTCAGATAGAAGTTATGACCTTTCAGATGAGATGAATGTTAACACAGCCTATTATAATGCAAACGAAACATTTTAAAGCTATCAGCAGCTCCTTGTAGTTAATTGTTTTGTTTCCACTGCTGCAGACTGAAGGAGTTAGTCTGGGGGACAGTAATTCTGCAGAAAGGACAGTTAGTTTTTTTAAGCTATTTTATATCTGACACTCATAGGAGAACCTCTTCTGTGAAGACAGATGGAGTGTTGGGATTATTCAGACTAGAGAAGAGAGGGCTCTAGGAAGACCTTCTATCAGCCAATCCAGTATTTAAAAGGCTTCATAAAACTGCATATAGTGACAGGAGCGGTGAGTAATGACTTCAGACTGGAAGAAGCTGTATTTATATTAGACATTAGGAGGAAATTCTTCCCCATGAGGGTGGTGAGGCATTGCAGCAGGTTACTCAGAGAAGATGTGCAGGCTTCAAGCATGAAAATGTTCAAAAGCCAGGTTGGATGTGGCCTTTAGCAACCTGGTCTAGTAGATGTCCCTGCCTGTTGCAGGGGTGTTGGAATTAAATGATCTTTCCAACCCAAACCATTATTGTATGATTAGCTGTTATCTTGTGCTACAATCCCAATTGGTATAGCAATACTGTCAAGTCCATTACATTTCAGCAGGTATTGGAATTTTTCTACTTCCTATTGTGATCAAGGGCACAATGTCCATCTGGGACCAGTGACAAGTGGCCCCCTCAGGGGTCAGTGCTGGCACCAGTGCTGTTTAACAACTTTGTCAGTGATATGGACAGAAGAATCGAGTGCACCTTCAGCAAATTTGCAGATGACACCAAGCTGGGTCTGGGTTGATGAAAAGCTCAACATGAGCCTGCAGTGTGAGTGCAGCCCAGACAGCAACCCTATGCTGGGCTGCAGCAAGAGCAGTGTGGGCAGCAGGGCAAGGGAGGGGATTCTGCCCCTTGGCTCTGCTCTCCTCAGACCCCACCTGGAGTCCTGTGTGCGGTTCTGGAGCCCCCAGGACAAGAAGGACATGGAACTGTTGGAGTGAGCCCAGAGGAGGCCACGAAGGTGATCAGAGGGCTGCAGCAGCTCTGCTATGAGGACAGGCTACAAGAGCTGGGGCTCTGCAGCCTGGAGAAGAGAAGGCTTCAAGGAGACCTTATAGTGGCCTTGCAGTATCTGAAGGGAGCCTACAAGAGGTCTGGAGAGGGACTATTGACAAGGTCTCATAATGACAGGATGAGGAGTGATGAGTTTAAACTGGCAGAGGAGAGATTCAAATTAGATATTAGGAAGAAGTTCTTTACAGTGAGGGTGGTGAAACACTGGCACAGGTTGCCCAGAGAGGCTGTGGAAGCTCCCTCCCCAGAGGCATTCAAGGCCAGGTTGGATGAGGCCTTGAGCGACCTGTTCCAGTGAGAGGTGTCCCTGCCTCTAGTGGAGGTTTGGAACTGGATGATCTTTGAGTTCCTCTCTGACCTAAACCATTCTATGATTCCATGATTTTGTTTGTGCCATTTGCTCAGCTGGCACCAACTAAGCCAATAAAAGCTGACTTCTGTTGGGATAAGTTCACAAGGATATCAACAAAGGCCATGCAGAGGTCAAACTTCTCCCACCTGGTTTATCATAGGGGATTTTCTCCAGATTAGCGCAATATAAACAAGGTAGAATTTTGTGAATGCTATTGAAAGATTGACCTGGGCAAAGTATCAAGTGAGGAAAAACCTATAAAGATTAAGATAATTTCATTATCCTAGAATTATGTAAATCCTACTGGGTTTAATTATTTTTTTCCCCTGTTGTGTTCTGGCAGCTTTTATTGGGTGAATTGAATGATCTTTTAACTCAGCAAGTATAGATGCCTTTTGAGAGTCTAGCTTTGAAGCCCACTGCTAAATGTGACTAAGAAAATAGTATCATATTTCATGTTTTAATATCTTATTCCATGTTCATATCTTTTTATTTTCTTTGGGTTTAGGGTTTTTTTTCCCTTATTTTTACATTTGTTGATGTGTAGGCAATTTATATCTCTAGATTCATTGGCTTGATTAATATGTTTGTCATTTTCTTTGTCTTCCTTTTTATCTTTCAACAGACAAAAAAATAGTCGGCCTGAATATTCAGTCAGTGACAACTTACAAGACAATTTCTAATGTTATTGGATATTTAAAAGGATCCATATTTCCTGGTAAGTAGCCCTTTGTCATCTGTATCATTTGTTTCACGACGGCTGAGAGTCATAGATTGGATCAGGAATCCATTTTGTCAGATAATTTGCTATTACAGGGGAAGGAGAGAACCTTTGTAGTCAATTTGTTGTTTGGTTTATTGCAAAACATAAGGGTTAAGCAGAGAGTGAACTCAAGGGCATATATTTTTACACAACTAGCAGTAATTACATGTAGACCCTGAAAAGCATTAGTATTTTATACCAAGTAACTATGCTTGTGGCTGATATTTTATAGTGTGCTGCACTGCATCATTTGAATTACAATGCAGGCTATGTATACAACTTTAGAGAAGGGGAGGGGAACTGTGTGTGGGGGTTCCCCTCCTACTTTTAACAGGATTTTGAGATAAATAAAAGTCTGTGCTTCAACTCAAGAGCATCCTTACATAATTCAAGCGTCTCACTGAAACCAAAGTGTAGGGCAGCACGGTCCCTGGCTTAGTTAAGAATCTAATATCAAATGTGATTATAGTGTACAAGATCTGTGACTAAGTTCTTAATCACACTTCCTGCAGTCTTATTTTGTGTTACAATTATGACTAAGTTCGTGTTGTGCAGGTCTATGAATAATAATTATTGTTCAGTAGGGACAAGAATTAGACAGTAATTTGCACGATAAGTGCAACTGTGACTTAAGTCACAAGCCCACTCCCTCCTTTGGTGCTGTGTGTAGATAATACCATAATCAGGATGTCATAAGAATGAAGGTCATTTATTGCTTATTCTGTCTGCAAGTGAATTGGCCTGAAAGTTGAAGGAATGCTGCAACATGAAGGAATGCTGCTGCTGGTTGCTTAGTGCAAAGTATGGTAGATGCAGTTCAATTCCTAATGTACAGATTGAATCATCATCAAAACATCATCATATTTGTCCTAAGACTTTTCTTATTACGTTCAGAAGGAAGGCTGCATATTTATCTGCAGTCCCTTAGGAGGTGGGAGAGTCATTTCACATTTTAAGTGCTTGTAAGAGGTGAAGAGGTTTTGAATTTATTCTTGTTAGAGAACTGACGGTGCAGTTTTGTGTGTGCTGAATGCTATGCTTCTCATCTGAACATTTTAACTTATTTGGGGCTCTTCAGCCTGGAGAAGCAAAGGCTTCAAGGAGACCTTGGAGTAGCCTTCCAGTATCTGAAGTGGGCCTACTGGAGGGCTGGGGAGGAACTAATTACCAGGTCTTGTAATGACAGGATGAGGAGTAATGGGTTTAAACTGGAAGAGAGAAGATTTAAACTACGTGTTAGGAAGAAGCTGTTTACAGTGAGGGTGGTGAAATACTGGAATAGGTTGCCTGGGGAAGTTGTGGCTGCTCCCTCCCTGGAGGTGTTCAAGGTCAAGTTGGATGAGGCCTTGATAGACTTGTTCTAGTGGGAGCTGTCTGTGTCTATGGCAGGGAGTTGGAACTGGATAATCTTTGAGGTTCCTTCCAACTTAAACCATTCTATGATTTTAAACAACATATAAAACAGTTGTTACAGTGAACTTAATTTCAATCACGGATTTCATTTCCTTAAATTCAGATTCGCTAGTCTACTATTGCTGTTTCTCAAATAGCTGTCAAAGAACTTGAAAGGTAGAATCTACCATGTTTAGACATGCTGTCTACTCAATTGTGAAACAGAAGGTAGACAAATATTAAAACACATACAGTAGTTTCTGTTTAATAAAGTCTTTCTCTTCTCTGTATCTGAACCTTTCATCTTATTATTGCATTATTACATAGTCATGAAGAAAGTTACATATGCTTTACCTTAAGGCATACATACTCTCTTTACAGAGAGAGTGATTTGCTATTGGGATAGGCTGCCCAGGGAGATAGTGGAGTCTCCATTCCTGGAGGTGTTCAAAAAATACTAGATGGGGCACTTAGTGCCATGGTCTAGTTGAATGGATAGGGCTGGGTGATAGGGTGGACTGGATGAGCTTGGAGGTCTTTTCCAACCTGGGTGATTCTATGATTCTGTATAGTTAAGTGAAGTCAATAGCACTGCCTATGTTTCACCGAACAAGGGCTGAAGGTACTGGCTTCTAATGTAGGCACAAGTTAAACATGTAATGCACCATGGATAATGTTTTGTACAGAATCAATGATAAACCTTCATTTGTTTCTCTGCTCTTCCTGATTGATGTCACAGCCATGCTCTCTCAACTGATTTGAATAATGTTTTCATTCTCTGTCATTTTGGTGGGGCTCTGCTAGTTTCATACCTGAAATATTCACCTTTGTGTTCCCAGAAATACTGAAAAAAAGGCAAAATTTATCTTAAGTGCCTAGTGAAAGACTGCAGAGCATCACCAAGGGTGGATTTTTACTCTCTTCTGCCAGTTTAAACACACACACACACAAACACATCTGTATGATAACGATCTAATTAAACATTTGATCTGAGAAGCAATGATGTTAAAAGTTTTAAGAGCAGAGGGTATGTGATAGTTTGGACTCTTTATCAAAACCTGAAAAACATAACATTGATTTTGTATATGGCTTTGTATATAGATTCTGGATATGTTTGAAAATGGGATGCATAACAAGAGAAGACAGTGTAAAGTCACTATTTTTTAATGATAAAACTCTCTTGCCCAGCCCATCTCTACCCTGAGACCTATCTCATCTTATCACTTTCAAAAGTATCTGATGAATATTTTTTTCTGTAGTCCTTTCTTTCTCAAATTTCTTACCATATGATCTCTTTCTCTACATGGTTCAGCAAATGATTATGAGAAAGGACAGCTGCTGCCTCTGTAAGCATGACCATCCTTTCTCTTATGCTTTTCCTATAGTCATTTGCTTCAGGGTATTGCCTGTGTTCAAGAGGGAGAGATGTGCAAAGATGAAGAATTCTAAAGGAGGCACCAGCTGTACATTTTACATCTATTCATTCATTGGGCATTTCCTGCAGTAAGTTGCTGCTTGCAACTTACTTTTCCATCAAAATGTCCTATACTGTTTTCCTTTAGGTCTCTTTCCACTCCTCTTCACATATGCTGGCCACAAATCGAGCAGAGATTATGACAGGGGGCAAACCTTGAATCCTGTCTGATCACCCTGGGTTAGTGGCACTTCTTCTAATGGCTGAGAAGCCTGTAAAGCCTAAAATTAAGTGAGATGAAGATGGTACAGTTTTTCACTGTCAGTATAACCTATAATTACATGTATCATTGTGCAGCACAAGTTGGAAAATTACATGATTTAGATTGCATTTAGTTACATTAAATTATTATGTACGCTTAGATTTTAAATATTTGCTTTTAGAAAGACATTTTCACTTGCATACCTATACACCCCCAAGCTGCTGATTAAAGATGCTGGTTTATAGGTTCATGACAGTTCCTCTATTTGTAAAGTACTTTTTGATTCCTTGTAAAGCAGCATCACATTTTGTTGAACAAAACCGGTAGAAGTCCAGTTCGACAGAGAATCGTTTAGTAAGCAGAGTGTGTAGGTATTCATAATAAAATTGTTTCTAGACAGCAGTCACTGCAGAAAAAAAGACTAAGCAGATATTAATTTTTCATAAGAAGCTATAAAATGTGGGCATTTTGCTACCCATATGTTGCTATATTCCAATGTTCTGACAACATTGAAGAAAAAATTGCCTTGGATAAAGAAAGCAAGCAAATACTTCTAGAACATTTTGGAACCCAAATGGCACCCAGAGGTAGTTTTGTTTCTGGCATCACTTGATAGCTGTTCTTTGTTTCACTTCCATTATCCTGAAGTATGGAAGTAAGCTTTTAAAGTCTAGGTCTGGATTAGAAATGGATTTTACTAAATATCAGAACACAGCCAGTAAGCAATCCTCCAAAAGGTTTTGGTGGTGAAATCTTCTTGGGTGATCTAATAGTTTAACAAGTCATTCAACATAACTCCATTTGGACTTCTTGATGCATGTCAGTCCCACTGGTTGGTCATTCATGTTTCATATCCCATCATCATTTTGGAATAAAATAAAGTTCTTTACACTTTCAAGTTAGTACTGGAATTATATATTCTATTTTGAGAGATGAAGATTTAATTTTTATGCAAAAGAAATTCATGTTTTTTTTGGTGTTTTTTTTTAAGTCTGGGTCTTTTTTGGTGTGCTTTTTTTTATCTGGATAAGCATAGGCATGTTCTTTATTTCAAGCTGAAAATTCTTACTTTTTGTTTTATACAATACATTTTTCCAGGGTCATCAGAGTTGCTAGGTCTGACTCACCATTTCTGTATCATTCATTATCTCTATCCCTCTGTCATGTCTCCTTTCTAAACCTGCAGTCCAGGTCTTTTCAATGTCTCCTTACATGGAAGTCTAAGTCCTGATCTCTAACCGTTCTGGTTACCAGCTTCTCAACTGCTGTTTCTACAATGTCTTTTTTGAGCTAGGTTGCTGAGCACAGAACACATTCTTCCAGGTGAGGGAGTACTAATACTTTGTGTATTTTCTCTGTTTCTCATTGTACTATTTTTTTCTTTTATTTTTTTTTCCTTTTTTTTAATTTCTTTTCTTTTTATTTTTCACTCTAATCAATATTGAAGGTAGAGATTCCTGCTTATTCATGTGTAGAGTTTTTTTAATAGCACTCTAATGTAAGCATGGAACTTTATTAAATTATCTATGTGGCAATGTCCTGACTGTAAAAATAGTATATATCAGATTTATAAGAAGGGAGAGTAATGAGCAAACAATGAAGGTGAGGGCATGGGGATGAACTTACTTATTTACTAGTCTATTTTTGAAGTAGTCTTCACAGTTTTCTGTATTGTTTTGTTATTTTGTCTTGCACATGATGTCAGTTTTTGTTGACAGCATTGTATTCTGTTATTGACATTACAGACTGCTAATACAGTTCATCTTTTAGGTTATTGTAAATTCTTTCAGTGCTAGTATTCAGAGGAAATAAGAGTGTCTTGTCTGTCCTTTTCCCCCCACATTTTAGACAGATATGTCATCATTGGTAGTCATCACAACAGTTTGAATACTTATGGCGGACAAGAATGGGCCAGTAGCACTGCAGTCATCACAGCAGTTATACAAGCCCTGATGCTGGAGGTGAAGAGAGGCTGGAGACCTGACCGCACCATTGTTTTCTGCTCGTGGGGAGGAACACCATTTGGGAACATTGGTTCATATGAGTGGGCAGAGGTAAAATAATTTTATAAGGTCTCATTGCAGTAATTGTTAATTCCTTGAAAGCCTGAAAAGGATATGAAATTACCACATAGAAATTGCAGTTGGCTAACTGGTCTATGACATCTCTCTACGTTTCGTAATGTCTGTGTAGGTTCACCTACTCCAGAGCAAATGCAGTGAAAATATCTGCAGAGGCAGATCCTGTGGAACACAGCATGTGTGATAATGAGATGGCAAGCTGTTTCCATAGCTGTGAAGGTAGCACCTCAGTGAGCTACTTCCCCTCCCTAATTCAGCAGAGAACTGCAAATGAGAGCACTGCCAGAGTTTGGTGGAGGAAATCCTCACAAAAGACTTAGGCCCAGGAATAGGTTAGAGAGTTTTTAATTCTTTTGGGGGGTTTAACAGTTGCCAGTAATTAGTTGATAGGCTTAGTGAGGGAAGAACTGAATCAAGGACACACTGAATGAAGAGAACCATACTGTGTTTTACGTTAATGATGTCAGTGTTTCAGTGTCCCCATGGCTATTCATGTTTCACTTCTTGCATATATGTACTGTATGTACTACAGACACAAACTTACCTTGGGCTCTTACCTTCAACAGAATAGAAATCAGCTCATTGGAAGACACTACCTCATGAGGGTACTGTTAATCATATGATTACAATGAATTTCCAATGAAAAAGGAATAACAGAGAGATGGCTGTTGAGTTAAAGCAGTATATAAAATGAAGAGTTAATGGCTTTTTGTCATGTGTGAGAAGCAGCTAGCTCTCATTGCAAGTTTCATACTTCCAAAATGATTATTCTTCAAAAACAAGACGGGGTGAAAAAATCAAACTGAAAAGATCCAGGCTGGAAGCAAAATTTGTTTAGTTCCACTTCAAGTCAGCTTTACATCAGATGTAATTGCGTTACACCCCTTCTGTTCAAAATAAAGAGCCACTTCATGCAAAGAGTAGCTCATTACTGAGAAGGCAAAGGGGATCTCTTTTAAAAAGAGATAATAATTGAAACAGTTTATACATACTATTTTCATAGTCTGAAAAATAATAGAATGGCACACTGGGTACATTATGCAATTCAAATCTGGATTTGGTCTCTAAAAATTTGAGTACATTTAACTGTTGATAATGATTCCTTTTGAAGTTTGTCTTCTGTCAGGCATGAGTTTAAAAAGGCCATCACGTTGTTTCACAGTATCTAATGTTTTCATTTTTGACCTTACAAGTGTAGTCATTTTTAATTCCTCCCAGGCCTGGTTGCGTTTTGTCGAGATGATGTGTGAAATGGAATTATAACTTCTGCTATATAGAAAAATAGCATAAAGATATCCTTTGAAGTTCTTAACAGCATATTGTAAAAATTAGTAGTAAAAGAACACTTGGAAAAATCACAGAGGACAATAACGTAGGGGTGCGGTTTTTCCCTGGAAGAAGCTGAAAGAACGAAACAATACTTGATGTTAAAGGTGCTTAGTAATGACCATTGCTCTGCTTGTGTTGTAGGATCTCAGAAGAGTTCTTCAAAGAAATGCTGTGGCTTACATTAGCCTCCATAATCCAGTCAGAGGCAACTCAACTTTACACCCTGTTGCATCCCCTTCTCTTCAGCAACTGGCAGCAGAGGTTAGAAATGAAATATTTTCTTTAACATTTAATTGACGTTGTTATGTGGTTATCCTCTTGAGGATCTTGGGTTTAGATAACTGTGGGTGTAGGTTGTTTATTTAAAGCATGTTAACCTCACAAATACACCTTAAATGTTTATACTAAGTAACCAGGTTCAATTTAATTTAAAAGAACTGCAGGGTGTAGCAAGAGGTTGGAAAGTATGACTCTTTTTAACAGCTCATTATACTGAGTTTGACCATACTTGTATGGCCTACAGCTTTTTCTCCTTTGGACAGCTTTCAAGTGATGTGCTGTTTTATTCCTTAGCAAAAAAAGCACATTTTTGTTTTCCTGATCTGATCTCTCCAGACTGTTTCCCAGTTTATATTTGCCAGATGTGACATGCCATAGAAGGAAACTATGACTCTTATTAAAATAAATGCTATGTAAAGTAAATGTGTCAGGTTCAGTGTTCAGCTAAACCTTTGCAACTCGGCTACAGTCAGAATATTCTCTAATTATGCTGGCATAAGTGCACTTGGGTTTTAAACTAATGACCTTATTGCTGTTTCTGAGCTTAATGAATTTATTAAACTTTAAAAATAAACTGAAAATAATATAAGGTAGATACTAAGTCATAAAATTAGTTTCAAGTGACATCCATAATGGACCAGTACAACTACCTGAAGGGAGGTTGGAACAAGGAAAGGACCAGCCTCTTCTCCTTCATAACAAGGGACGGGACTGGAAGAAACAGTTTCAAGCTATGCCATGAGAGGTTTAGACTGGATATTAGGAAATATTTTCTTCTCTGAAAAGGTTCTCAAATATTGGAATGGTCTGCTCAGGGCAGTGGTGAAGTCACCATCCCTGGAGGTGTTCAAGTGGCACGTGGATGTGATGCTTAAGGGTGTGGTTTAGTGTTCAGCCTTCAGTGCTGTGTTGAAGGTCGGACTGGATGATCTTGGAAGTCTCTTTCAACCAGATATATTCACTGATACTGAGTTTGATCTCACTATCATAAAGGATGCTTTTTAGGTGTTGTTTCCATAAATTTACCAAACTAACACTCATTAGGTTATTTTGATATTTCTGTGGCTTGCCTCTGAAGCATTTAGTGCTGAATGCTGCTCTAACTATCATCTTGAATTAAATTGCATTTAAGACTAATCTTGCTTGGCAATTGTCCAACTAAGCTAGTAGAATGATAATGAAATTGCTTTTAAGTGATATTTTAAACACTTCTGTCCAGTGATTAGGTTGTAACTTCAACATGGGAAAGGACCTGGTTTGTTCTTTTTAATTGTTGTGAAAAATACAATGCAAAATACCTTCTTTTTCAGGTTAAAAATGGCTTCTATTTGTGGAAAATTATTTATAACATATATATAAAAACCATATATATATATATATATATATGAAACCTATATAATATATATATAATATGTGTCTTCAGGTTTTGTGGATATGTCAGGATTGCACTGTAAGTTTTAGGTGCTGCATTTGCAAAAGACACTGTGCGAGCTTGCTGGCCTTTTACTAACCTGTTAATGTTTGAAGTCCTATCTCCATAAAAAAATCATGACAGCAACAACAAAACAGAGACCAAAAAAAAAGAAAAGGGAAAAAGAAACCCAAAACAAACCCAGCTATTTGCCATTCAAAGGAATATTTTTTTCCAATAGGTCCTTCAGCACTCCTTGAATGCTACAAGGACTATAGCTTCTAAAGAACTGTGTAGAAATGGCACTCCAGGCTAAGCAAAGGCATCCCATGGTGTTTCCTTTCTGTGTTGTAAATGCATGACTTGTCTGGAATGAAAGTTGAATGCTTGCTAATCGCTGCAGCTTCCAAAGTTCTCATTTGCTCTACATTTCTGGAAATGTAGGAAAAGTAGGAATGAAGTTTTAGCTGAAATGCAATTTGCATGAGTATTCTAGACTAAGTATTACCAATAAAACAAATAACGTCAATCTGATGAGTTATCTACTGTGTGAGATCTCATGGTCAGTTAAGAAATAGGATCAGTGCTTGGCTAAGAAAGAGATCACAATTTCTTAAAGACAATTTGTGTGAGGGGATTACATCTTCATTTTAGTTGCAGGTTTCAAAAGGGAGCTACATAAGCAGTCTGCAAATAATAATTTGATGTGGCAGTCAGTGGGATTCAGTGGGATCCTGGTTGAAACACCAAATTACAGGAAGAAACTAATTTAAATATTTGGATTAATTAAGCAAAGAGGAATTCAAACAATTCTGAGACCTTGACATATTTAATTCAAATATTTTTTTCATAGAACTATGCTAATTAGTGTCCACATTTACAAGAGGGAAATACTGCCAAGTTATATTTTTGCCTACTATTATTTTGTAAGGAAAATTATAGTTAATTCACTTGCTCAGTTAATGAATCACCATTTGTTGGCAGAGTGTGATTTGTGATTGGTAAGTTTGGTTTGTTTAATGCTGGCATTCATTCTCTGTAAATAAGGCCATTAATTAACTTTTTACCATTTCACAAGTAAAAAAGTTATTATGAAACATGAATTATTGCTGTTTTTCTTTTAAATGTTTGTATGACTACTGCTGATCAGGCTCCAGATTGGCTGTTATTGCTGAACCTGAAAAACTTCCTGTCCCTTTCTCCTATGGGAAGGAGCCACTTAGAACTATTGAAGAGTGAGATTAGCATTAAAAATGGCCGTACCATGTATTGTTCCTTGCTACTTATCAGTATTAGTTATTTGGCTAAGAGAGACGATGGCATCCTGGCCTGGATCAGGAACAGTGTGGCCAGTAGGACAAGGGAGGTTATTCTTCCCTTGTACTCAACACTGGCCAGGTCACACCTTGAGTGCTGTGTCCAGTTTTGGGCTCCTCAATTCAAGAGAGATGTTGAGATACTGGAATGTGTCCAGAGAAGGGTGACAAAGCTGGTGAGGGGCCTGGAGCACAGCCCTGTGAGGAGAGGCTGAGGGAGCTGGGGGTGTGCAGCCTGGAGAAGAGGAGGCTCAGGGGTGACCTCATTGCTGTCTACAACTACCTGAAGGGAGGCTGCAGCCAGGTGGGGGTTGGTCTCTTCTGCCAGGCAACCAGCAACAGGACAAGGGGACACAGTCTCAAGTTGTGCTGGGGGAAGTATAGGCTGGATGTTAGGAGGAAGTTCTTGCCACAGAAAGAGTGATTGGCATTGGAATGGGCTGCCCAGGGAGGTGGTGGAGTCGCCATCCCTGGAGATGTTGAAGCAAAGCCTGGGTGAGGCACTTAGTGCAGTGGTCTGGTTGATTAGCTAGGGCTGGGTGCTAGGTTGGACTGGATGATCTTGGAGTTTTCTTCCAACCTGGTTGATTCTATGCTTCTATGACTCTATTAGTGAAGTAAAGGACCTAGGACATCTCTACATCTATTGACAGAAAACTAATTTTTTTTCTCTTTTTGAAATGAAGGCAAAGAGAAACTTCTGTAAAGGTGCTTGGCATTTAGTATTGATTTTTAATCTTATGTAAAATAAAAATCTCACGTTAATGTCAGTAGTGATTCTTTTCATCCAACTTCTCAGTGTTTCTCATTTATTTTATTTTACCTTCAGCATTTAATAATGGATCTTCAAGCCTCATATATCAGTAGGTTGTAAAGAAGAAAACAAGGTGAAAATCTTATATAAATTGCTTGCTGTATACCATATAACAGAAGTGTTATAGCTTCCCTGTGAATTTTCACTCTTTACTGTTATTGCTTTTCATGTTGTAATTGATCACTGGTGTTACTTTTGATATTTCTGTTGAAAATAACAAAAATCTCTGGAGAATCAGAAGTTTAAGCTGTGAATTCCTATCTCAGGAATTCGTAACTACATTAAAAGGATGCTGTTAATGTAGGCAAGACTTCACTGCCAACTTTATTAAATTGATTAAAATGCCACTTTAGTTCAAAAAGCAAAGTTCTGTTCAATGGTAGATTTGATTTTGGAGTTGCAGCAGGTACTTTGTATCTGCCAGCAGTGTTCCTTTGTCCACTGCTTCATATTTTTTCACTCTTCCTCCAAATCTAGATGTTTTAATAGATAAATGCTGATTCTGGTGGTAATTATTTAAGCTTACTATTAAAGCTGTCTAATATAATTAGCTTTTAAAATGTCTATCAACACATGGACAAGTGTCAAGTGTACTTTTTAAAAATCCTGCAAATTTAACACTTTTTTTCTTTCATACTTTTGCCAAAGGAGGCTGAAATACAATAGAAAATTTATTTCTACAGGGCAGGCTGAGAGAGTTGGGGATGTTCAGTCTGAAGAGGAGAAGGCTCCAAGGAGATCTTATTGTGGCCTTAAGGGGGCCTACAAGAAAGCTGGAGAGGGACTTTTTAAGATGTCGAGTTGTGATAGGACTGAGGAATAATGGAGCAAAATTAGAAGTGAGTAGATTCAGATTGGATGTTAGGAAGAAGTTCTTCACTATGAGGGTGGTGAGATGCTGGAACAGGTTGCCCAGGCAGGGGGTGGAGGCTCCATCTCTGCAGGTTTTTAAGGCCAGGCTGGATGTGGCTCTGAGCAACCTGATCTAGTGTGAAGTGTCCCTGTCCATGGCAGGTGCTTGGAGAGAGATGATCCTTGAGGTCCCTTCTAGCCCTGACAGTTCTAGGATTCCATGATTCTAATTTAGGCTATTAGGCAACATGTAAAAATTAATACTAATAAACACTTAAACTTGTTTTATTCTTTCAAGTTGGTGCTAGGATTAGAGGAGGTTTTGTTTAAAGCAGTTTTAACTCCAAAATGATAAAACTGTAGTCTACCAAGTAGTAACTTATGAACAAAAGATAAGATAATGTTGTGGAATACAGACATGGTAGCTTGTGCATGTGAACTCCATAGCAGTATCGTGTTTTCAAATTTCTATTGTTCATGCTAATTACAACACATCTCTTTTGATCTTAGAGTCATTATTTTCAGCAAGCTTGTCTTGTGCAGTGTATTGTATCGTTTGCATTTTGGCTTGTCTTGTGCAGTGTGTTGTATTGTTTGCATTTTGTTTGTTGCATTTGGTCTGCTTATCAAGCTCTGTCGTGATAAGATTTTTATTTAAAACAAGTAGCAGCAGTGATTTGCAGTTGTCAGTTGAAGTATTTAATTGATTCCAAACACCACAAAAGTATCATAAATCTTATTTACAAGATAGCTTCAAGAAAGCTTGTAAGACAACTGCCTGCACAGGTAAAATGGGGCTGAATGTTTAGAATCAAGGGTTCTGTGGAACCAATTATATTGCGGTTCTCTGGGGCTCTGGGGAATTGGAGTTAAAAGTCACACAAAATCTTTTTTCTCCCTGTAAATTAATGGATCACTGTAGTAAATGAAACACAAAGATGTAGTCTGATTGGTTAGTTGTTTGGGCCTTTATTTTTTTCTGTAAAGCAAATGAGAATTTCATATTGCAGATACCAAGCATAAGGTGTGGTTAGAGAAAGTGTACATAGAAATGAGTACATAAAGCACCTTCTGTGATACAGAACCAAAATGGTGAGGACTTGGAGCAGTCTCTGAATTAGTTGAGGCAATTAATGAGGCAGAAATTATAAAAATACATAGTTATTTTTTTCCTTCCAAAAGCCCCACCCACAAACTGTACACAAACTGGTTCAATTTAGGTTCTAATTCAGTTGGGAAAAGGATGCTTATGGGCAAGTTAGTAATTTAGGAGAATCAGAAAATTGGAAAAGTTTTAGCCACAAAATGGCTTTGCCCCATTTAGAAACAGGCAGCCTGGAGCGCTAGGGAAGGTCTGTTCTGCTCACGGTGCTGGAGTAGAATTTAAAGATAGTCATTGGCTCCTTTGCAGCAGTGTTGGAACTGCTCAGCATGTTCTCGTGAATGGTGGCAGTGTGGGGCAGAGGCAGCTCCTTCCAGCAGGAAGTTGGGGTGTGCTGGTCCGAAAGAGGAAACTGCGCTCTTTCTCTTCACCCTTCTCCAAGATGCTCCTCAAGGTCTTCATCAAAGTCCACCTAGGCTATGGCCCTTCTGGTAAACTTGAAGCACTAAGGTTTGCAGGTAGTTCAAGCCCAAAACATCAGGGCTAAGCTGGCCTGAAGCATGAGGCAGAGCAGAACGCATTGTCCAAGCAGAGAGCAGCGAGGCAGAGCTGAGGGTACGTTGTCAGAGCAGAACATGCTTCTTGCAACTTAGATCCATTTCTTTGCCTTACTGCAATGGCCTCTTTTGTCCACAGAGATTCACCAGTCAGAGTGGCACTGTGCCAAACTGACCATATTAGATGAAACTAGGGCTTGCTTACCCTTATTTGGGCAAGACACTGCATGCATAAACGCCTGTACTTGTTTATAACTTTGGGAGGGGACATAGTGGGCCAAGCCTTTGTTTTCCTCCTGCCTTTGCTTCCCCCATCAATAGAAGAGTTGGGCAAGCTGGGACACATTTTAGGCTTATCATCCTTCCACAACAGTCACTTGATCCAGCTTACTGCAAAAGTAAGTTTCTCTGTGTTTCAGCTTACAGTTTAAAAAATGTGACTATTTTTTCAGATATTTGGATATGTTGGTTTTTTTTTCCCATCTGTGGAAGGTACCACAGTTGAAGATGACTCTTTATTTCCACTTTCTTCCACTGGTGATCTTTATTTGTTCAGCAGCAACCTTTTTACATACTGATCAAAAGTTATCATTATACACCAAAGAAAATGATACATTTTATGCACTGATTATCAGCTTCAGAAAAAAAGATACCTCTTCCTCAAAGTTACTGTGAAAGTCACTGCTTGAAATGAACAGACAAGCAAGTGAAGTCTCTTTTAAATCCTGGCTTCTAGAACCAAGCCTTTTTGAGGTAATATTACTTCACGTAATATTTTACAATTAGAGAAAGTAGCAGAAAGATCTGGAGAGTCAAAGTGACTGTATGGTGAGTCTAATCAAAAAGAAAACCAAAACACAATAGAAATACCTATTTCACTTTTCTTTGTTGTATGCTTCAATGACTGCTGTGGTGTCCTGATTGGTTATCCAGGGATTTAATTCCCCTTCAGTGCTAAGAGTGTTTGGGATATATCTTTGCAGACCAAAGTAGCTGAATAACTAACCTGGAACCAAAGGAATTTTAATAAAATCAGCTTAATTAATGTGAGAACAGCAATGTCTTATCCAAATGTCTTCTTTCTTCATCTCAGCTTCTCTTGTAAAACACTTTTCATAAATTTCTAATCCATATGTAAATTTCAGTTTTCCTTCCAATTCTTCCCTATTCTTTTAATCTCCTTTTTTTTTTTTTTTTTTTTTTTTTTTAATATTAGTCCATAGGTGCTAGTTTTACAATTCTGGGACCTATCTCACTCTGTCAAATGGATTTGTGTTTACATTTGTGGCTTTTTTTCAATCTGATTGTTCTGCTAATGGAGAACACCTCCGTCCCTGGAGGTGTTGAAGGAAAGGCTGGATAAGGCACTTAGTGCCATGGTCTAGTTAATTGGACAGGGCTGGCTGATAGGTTGGACTGGATGATCTTGGAGGTCTCTTCCAACCTGATTGATTCTGTGAAGTTCTCAAGATGTTAGGGTTTGGAAGGGACCGAAAAAGATCATAGAAGTTGAGGAAGGGATTCTCATTTTCTTGTGTTTCTATAAAATGCTGTAACCTTAGTGGTTTAAGTGTATTTTTCCTGTTATAAGACAGAAAAGAATTTGGTCTTGCCTTCTGATTTATTTCACTGTAAGAATGATGGAGTTTTGATGCTTCAGCACTAAAAAGTATTCCCTGTAAAAATAGCATTTTGTTTGTATTGACAGAGTTACTGAAGGGTCATTAAAAGCTAACCAGAGATACGTGACTCTAGTGATGAAAGAAATCCATTTGCTTCAAGAGAAGAAAGACTAAAATGAACATTGTCTACCTTTTATTAGAATTGATGGCAATACTGATCATCTTTCTTTTACCCTTATGGGGTACTTAAACTGCTTGGGTTTAACATCATATTTTTCTCATGAATTACTCTGTTCTGCTACTCATGAACAGTTGAGTCAAAAGTCATATGAAGTACAGTAATTGTGTGGGTATATGTGTCAATGTAAGTGGAGCTATCATAGTGTAATAGCATCTCTTTTGGCAAAGAGAAGAGTGCTGTACAGATCCTGAGTGGCAGGTAATCAAAACAAGCAATTTTTAGTATTGTAACAGGGCAGCCCAATTAGGTTTCTCTGTCAGGCATTTTCAATGATCATGTGCAGAATTGATCAGTTCAGCAGTTCTGCCAAGTGCATATGAGAGCTGACTTACGGAAAATGAGAGCTCACAACATGCAAAGTGTTATTAGGCGTAAGGCACGTTTAATCAGCACTGGGTGACAAGGGGAAGTCATCCTCCAAAGCCCTTGCACACCTTCGCCTGGTTCAGGTGAAATATTTATGCTACAAAATCGTACATATTCAGTACAGGGGTAGGCTTACTGCAATTGGTTCTTGCAATAGGAAGAGATATTGCAGTTAGTTCCTGGAACTTATTTCCATGTTGTCTCATCTCTTCACCCATGCTCATTGCCACCTGGTGGTCGTTTTTGGGGTCTTTGGGAGGAAGGCCAACGTCTTCCTCAGTCTGACCTCTCTACCTTTCGTCCACCTGGCACATTCGTGGCTGGAGTCTCCAATGTTCTCATCTTTGAATACAGTATTCTTCTTCTCCACGAGAGTGCTTCAAGACCCTCTCAAGCTTAACCCCCCCTCCTTTGTGTTTATGATTGATGATGCTTTATATTAGTGCTCACATAGTTAATGATTTAACTAGATTTCTACACTCTATGTTCTTTAGCCCTTTTCCCATATCAGAGCATATATTTTCCTTCAACTTAAAGCCACACCTAATCTTTGGACACACAGAAAATAATTATGTATTGTCCTATGTATTGGTCATCTTTACCTTTTTTATTGGTGTCGCATATATGTGTTCAGCTAACACCATTTACACAATTCTCTCTCTTTTTGTTACTGTTTCTTCTTCATGTGTCAGGAAGAAGTCTCTCTATAAACACTCAATTTCTTTTTCTTTTTCTTCATCTGTCAAAATCTGATTCTTACAAAACAAAACGGAACAGCAGCATTGTTATTATCTGAAAGGGTCAATGTACGTGGATGCAAGGGCAGTACTTGTCCATACAAGTTGATTTGTCTGCACAGTGTCTAGAAATTGGAGGCTTTGCTGTTGCTGAGGAATGAAAGATGTTTGTCCTGAAGACAAAGGAAGATAAAAAGCTGTCTTAAGGCACAGAAGAAGAAGTCAAGTGGTCAAGAAGGTAATGTTAAGGTGGCACATTACCAGTGTTTCCCTTGGTGTGTGTGGTAGGTTAGTTGTTCCCTAATAATACAAAGAATATTTCATAGACTCAGAGAATCAACCAGGTTGGAAGAGATCTCCTAGATCATCCAGTCTAACCTATCAGCCAGCCCTGTCCAATCACCTCATTTGTTTTAATCAGAAGTGTAAGTGTGGCATGAAGAGCTCTGTCCTGGTAAGGCTTAAATCCTGTTGGACTGGTTTTGGCCACTGCTGTCCTCCTGTGGGTGGGATCCAGGAGCTAAGGTGAGAGCAGACAAAACAATGGAGGCTGACTTCAACAAAGCTGCCCTGAGAGCTATCAGCCATCACCATGTACCAGGTGTCCTGTGCAGCCCCTCAAAGTGCCAATTTAGTCACATGAGGCACGAAACTTTGAATTCATTGGCAAAAACTTGTCATGCATGTGCCTATTGGCCAGTTTGATTTTCAAGCAATGTATTTAATGGGGAAACAATTTGAAAAGGTGCCTTTCCATCTGGGTCCTCCAGCCACACTGAGTCCTCTATTAATGGATCATTTAGCTTGGTCCCTGCCTGCAGAAAGCACTGTCCACAGCGGCCACGTTTCTGCAGCTTGCAGTGGCTTGCGTTGACTCAGTTTTCATCTCCTTCCCTCTGCCTGTTGTGTAGTTAGAATTGTTCCTCTTTTCACATTCCTATTTTCCAAGTTCTGGTTGTTTAAACTGTTTAGTGTTTATAGATACCTGTTGTGCAAATAGAATCATAGAATAGTTTAGGTTGGAAGGGACCTCAAAGATCATCTAGTTCCAACCCCCACCCTAGAGGCAGAGACACTTCCCACTATAACAGGTTGCTCAAGGCCTCATCCAACCTGGCCTGGAGCACTTTCAGGGAGGGAGCATCCACAACCTCCCTGGGCAACCTGTTCTAGTGTCTCACCACCCTCACTGGAAAGAACTTCTTCCTAAAATCTAGTTTAAATCTCCCCTCTTCCAGTTTAAACCCATTACTCCTCATTCCAAATTCAAATTTTGTTGAAGGACTCTACCAAGCAACATACAGAAATATTTAAGTAGTCTCTGAATCTCAGACAGCCTGAACACAGACCCCAGGATTCTTCTGGAAGTCTTGAAAAGCTGTGGTAGATTCCTGATTCCCACGTATTTCTTATGTTGTCTCGGAACCACTGCACCTCATCTATCTTAGTGGCAACCACTAGCATGTGCTTTCTTGCAGCAACAGGGACACATGTTCCTTGCTGAAATGACTACTAATATGCCCCTTGCTTCTCTGTGAGGCTCAGTGCCATGGATAGCCCTGATTTGAGTTGAGGAACTAGCTATATCAAATACACCAGCACGATTATTTGCAGTGACACCTGAAATGTTTGCTTGAGTCAACATTTCTAACTGCAGGAACATGGCTCTTTATGATTTTTCCCCAGATACGCTCTGTGCCTTCTCCCTTTGCTTTCTATGGAGCTTAAGCCCAACAAGGGTCTTTTAGAATTGCGTGCAATCCTTGTCAGTGTTTTCATCGGTATTGTCATTCCAAGTCAGAGACTAAAGCTTGTTAATTGGCCAGAGCATCCTCTGGACCATTGCTTTTGATACACACTTTAACACTTGAAGGCTATCTTGAGCCTGCTCCATTCGAGTATTTAATTGTAAAACAAACAGGTAGCCTGGAGAATTTAGTATCGATGACAATAGTTTGAAATTAGTACCAATTCTAAGTCTGATTATACAGCACTTGAAACATGAAGATGATTTGCAAAGATAAGGTAAAGAAAGTTGTTAAGCCTAATTGGCTTTCAGCTGAAGATACTTTTCCTGATTGGCCTTTGTGCTTTTGAAAGTTATATCCTGAGAGACAAGAGAGACTATCAGTAGGGCAAACCAAAAATGGTCTCTTTTTCACTACTGGTAAAGTGAAGTGTGAATATGAAGGGATGAATAGAACTTGACAAAGTCACAAAGGAGGAATAAGAGGGAATTTATTCCAGATCTCATGGCAAATGACTAAAGGGATATGAATTTTCATTCTCCTCTTCTACATGTGAGTACTCTTTAAATATTTGATATTAAGTTCACTTGTTAGGTGCTTGAGAAATAGTAGCTAGGATCACTTCAGGTTGCGTAGTCTAAGTGGCTAATACAGAATTCAGGTGTAAGGTTGAAAATTCTGTAATATACTGCATTATGTAAATGACAAACTTTGGGTGAATTTCTTATATGTAGTCTCTTCTGTGTATTAGCTCTGACCCTTCTTTTGTGATTAGTAAAATTCTTTCTGCATCAAATCTCTTATCAATCTGTAAGTGATCTGAAAGCAGTACCCAGCTATCCAACATTCTAGATTTAAGCTGGTTTAGTGGAATTCAGCTTCTTTCAGATCATTGACTGAGCTTTCTAATACTTTATGATCACGTTTGCTTCATTTTTATAAGATATTTCCTTCTTTAGTCAGCTGTCTCCAATGTTTTTTTGCAGCCCTTGCTCCAGTGCATTCCTGATAGGCAGAGATGGTAGTTCTCAAGTCTGAATTCAGAATATTGCTTTACTTCTTTTTTTTTTTTTCTCCTGTCTATCCTGTCTGTCTTTGGTAGTTGACAGTAACCACTTAAGGACTCACCCTGGTGTCAGTGAGTTGGTGAATGCTGATCTCTGGGTGACTGAGTTAAGCTTCAGTGTTCCTTTTATAAAACGCTTTGTGTTCAAACGAAAATGTGGTCTGGAAGCTTCCTTAGACTCCTTTGATGCTTGTTTGGTGGTTTGGGTTGGTTTTTTTTTCAAGTCAACAGACTTTCGTGATGTATGTGCTCCACACTTATGTTCTCTGAGGAACACACATTACACTTTGAAGCTGTCTGCCCTGCTTACATTGGGGTCAGTAGGTGAAGCGCTACTGAGATGTGCTGACAGGAGCCAAAGCAGCACCAGGACCCAGAGCTGGCACAAGAGAGGAAGAGACTGAAATACCAGTAGAGAGATTAGGCTAAGAAATGCTGAGGTACTATTGTTTGCAGGTTTGATCTGCAGATAACTGAGATATTTTTTTTTTCCTCTCAGTTTTAGTATGTACTATGTTGCAAATAAGTAGAAAATAATTTCTGACATGAAAGTTTCTGTAATGCTTTTAGATGACAGAGTGATTTGCCATTGGAATGGGCTGCCCAGGGAGGTGGTGGAGTTGCTGTCTCTAGAGGTGTTCAAGAAAAGACTGGATGAGGCACTTAGTGCCATGGTCTAGTTGATTGGACAGGGCTGGGTGCTAGGTTGGACTGGATGATCTTGGAGGTCTCTTCCAACCTGGTCGCTTCTATGATCCTATAACAATCCTTAACCCCCTTAATGTGTACTAATACTGTTTTATCTCCAATCTCAATATTAAACTCTACATTAGAAAGGTTGAGGGTGATTTTTTTTTCCACATCTCCTTTTAGTTCAGCATGATTGGCTCAAATTGTGACCTGCTTTTCAGTGTTTTGATAAGTCAATCAGACTGCACTCAAGAGTGTTGAAGTGAAGCACTCAAAGTGAAATTTACAGCTCTAGAATTCATCTACATTGCTATTTTTGACCACAGTCTTTAAAAAGCCTTACAAATTATATTCTTAGAGAAAATGAAGTCCTAAAACTTCACACTCTGTATGTCATCCAATGCCATTGAAGAAAATGGCAAATGTTACTCTAATGGGTGCTAATTATTAGTATTTCTACATTGTGTCAACATGCAAATACTTAGAGAAAAAGAATATTTGATTACAATTGAGTGTCCTGATGAATGTCCCGTTGCTACTTACAAGCATGGAGATGAAGGGGAAAAAAAATGCAATTTAAGGAGTCATTCTTTGTATCCCTTTCTTTCTAAATAAAGGTTCAGCTTTGCTTCCAGTTATAGGTCAACATTTAAAATGTTTTGTTTCTTTGTCTTTGAAGTTCCCCAGGATTAGAGCCTGAGCTGTGTAATGACTATTTTAGCTTTTTAAAAACTGTTCTGCTCATACAAGAATAAGTCATCCTAGTGCCTCTTTCTTGGGGACATTTCAAGTATGATATATTTGTTAATAGACTTTACCAAGGATAATGTATCTCTGATAGATGTATTCAATTTGCTTTGTTTTCATAGCTTTCCAAGCTACTGATCACAAGCAAATCTGCTCTTTCTCAGGAACATCAGTTTAACTGATAGTCACTCAGCACTTCTGAAGTCTTTAATTTTAGATGGCCAAATCAAAGTTGTGGGCTGAATGGAAACAAGGTGCATATACTAGGGATAAGCAAAGAATTCTATACTTTTCAACTCATGTTTTCTTGCTCAATAAACCAACAGTAGGTGAATATAGAGTCTTTAATATATGGGAATTGAGTCCACTGCAGGAGCCATTAAGGACATTTGCTTACTCTAATTTATAAGAGAAATGATATTGCCATAAGCACATTTTAGGTGTTTCTTGGTATTTTTTGGTTGGTTGATTTAGTTTGTATTGGCTTTTTTCCCAGTTATTATTATTTCAGTCAAAAATACAGATAGCAGACCTTATCAGCATAAAAGTAGGCAGGGAGATACATAGAATCATAGAATGAACTGGGTTGGAAGAGACCTCCGAGATAATCCAGTCCAACCTAGCACACAGCCCTGTCCAATCAACTAGACCATGGCACTAAGTGCCTCATCCATCCTTTTCTTCAACATCTCCAGGGACAGTGACTCCACCACCTCCCTGGGCAGCCCATTCCAATGGCAATCACTCTCTATGAAGAACTTCCTGCTAACACCCAGCCTAGACCTCCCCTGGCACAACTTGAGACTGTGTCCCCTTGTTCTGTTGCTGGTTGCCTGGCAGAAGAGACCAACCCCTACCTGGCTACGACCTCCCTTCAGGTAGTTGTAGACAGCAATGAGGTCTGCCCTGAGCCTCCTCTTCTCCAGGCTGCACACCCCCAGCTCCCTCAGCCTCTCCTCACAGGGCTGTGTTCCAGGCCCCTCACCAACCTTGTCGGCCTTCTCTGGGCACCTTCCAGTATCTCAACATCTCTCTTGAATTGAGAATTGAAATGAATTCTTCATAAGAGAGGTTTCTAGTTTCCTAATCATGTTTGTAGCCCTTTGCTGTCTCTTGAGCAGCTCCCTGTCCTTCTGGAACTATAGGTTAAATGAGCTACATGCACTGAAATATGGAGACTAAGGATGGTCCAGTAGCTGTAAGAATGCTAAAGCGTAATCAGCATTAATAAAGAGATATGCAGTGATCTGTGTAACTATAAATTGATTAATTTTGATGATACCTAAGATAAAATATGGTAATAACTGATTTAAACAGGATTTAGAAGAAGCAGGGTAATGAATGGCAGTCAGAGATTTTTTACAGAACACATCTCTCTCATGAAACTTTAAAAAACATCTTTTGAAGAGAAGATGTTTATTTTATAAAGATAGCAGTACAGGCTTCTCTGGAACATCTTGTATGGCACTCTGTGGAATTCACAATAAAAACAGTGCTTTAGTGTAGGAGGTAATCACCCAGATTTCAAATTTACACAAGCTGTATGATAGATCTTCGTAGGTATTACCTGCCAATGGAGAGTCATTGCTGAATGGAGATTTTCCTAACAACATTTTTCCAGCAGCAGCAGCACTCGATTCAGCTCTAGACAAGATTGTCATTATTTATTGGTTAGAAAATTGCTGCTCTTGTAATGTCTGTGAGTGGTGACACATAAAGGATAGCACAAGAGTCAAATACCAAAAAAGAAAACTGTACACGTTCACATGTGAACTACAAAGCCCTGTTTTACAGGTGGGCACAATAAAACAGAACACATTTGGAAAGGAGACATAGTTTCACCTCCATATTTTTAGATACAGATTAGTGGGTCTTGTCTGTAATTTTTACTCACATGAAGGCAACTGAGCTCAGTAAAAGAATATTCCTTCTTTTTTTTTTTTTTTTTTTTTTTGAGGAGGATAAGGGAAAAATTATAATTACTGTATTTGGCTTCAGACTTACAACTCTTACAGGATGTCAGGGGTTGGCAGAGACCCAAAGAGATCATCAAGTTCAATGCCTGTGCCAGAGCAGAACTGTACAATCCAGCTTAGGTCACACAGGAGCACATCCAGACAGGTCTTGATAGTCTCCAGAGAAGGAGACTCCACAGCCTCTGTGAGGAGCCTGTTCCAGTGCTCTTTTCCCCCTTATGTTGAGGTGGAACCTCCTCTTCTGCAGCTTCCATCCGTTGCTCCTTGTCCTATCCTAGGGAGCAAGCGAGCAGAGCCTGTCCACTCATCCTGACCAGCCCTCAGATATTTATAAACATTTATTAAATCCCCTCTGAGTCTTCTCTTCTCCAGATTCACAAGCCCCAGGTCCCTCAGCCTCTCCTCATCAGACAGTGCTCCAGTCCCCTAATCATCCCCGTAGCCCTCCGCTGGACCTTCACCAGCAGATCCCTGTCCCTCTTAAACTGGAGAGCCCAAAATTGAACTCAAGATGGAGTCTCACCGGGGCAGAGTAGAGGTGGAGGAGAACCTCCCTTAATCTGCTGGACACAGCTGTTGCAAAAAGGATCTTATTCAGTACAGCTATGTGATTACTATTAAAAACCAAGCATGCCAACAACCAGTGGAATGAAAATCATGTTTTGGGACTTACAGTCTGTTTATATTTTGGAAAACACATGTCTGTGTATGCTTCATTTTTAAAAAACTATTACTCTGTTTTCATCTATGTGTAATGCTTCTAAGCTTAGGGACACTGTTCACATCCACAAATTTATTTGCATGTACAATTATAGCAGTGAGGCCAGAGTGTGCAAAGAAAGATTTAATATTGAGGGAACAATAAGCTCATATATGTGTGATTCAATAGCTTTGGTCTGTTAATAAATATTGAGCTATGAAGTTTGGTTTTGCCCTCTTTTTTAAATCTTTTTTATTTGTTGATACACTTTATACTGTGTTCAGAAGTATCAGATTCTAGCTCTCAGCACAGTGAAACAGTCCGTTGCATGGGAAAGGGTAGCAGGTTGACTCTCACAAGGTTTGATGAATGTTTTCTGGGTCAGCTTTATGATAAGGCTCAAAGGATGCCTTTGGTGAGCTGATTTGCACTTTAAGAAGTTGGTTTTCTGGGAGCTAGCAAGCATTTCTGGTAGAGATACTACACATCACATGTAGTTCAAAAAGAGAAAGTGTGACATGAACGCTGATAGTTTAGGGAAATATAAATTAGCTGCAAACTGTGTTATCCATATTACAACCATCTGTAGGCTTGACTTCTAACACGAGGTGTTGCCATACAAACTTTGCTGTGCGTGGTTTTGATTTTTGTAGAGTGTTTTTATTTCTTTAAAGTAAGGTAGGGAGATGTAGCACTTTGAGCCATCTGGTTAGCTAGCTAAGAAACACAGCTTCTGCAGATGGGTGCTGTGCATACTAATGGGGCCGCTGTTGGTCACATTAAAAAGCCATACCTTTCCTTTCACAGTTTGCTGTTCTAGGTGAGCCTCAAATCATATTTAATGGAAAGTATCTATCTTAAGCTTTCTCTCTTGATTTTTTTTTTTGTTTGTTTGGTTTTTTTTTGTTTGTTTGTTGTTTTTGTGGTTTTTTGGGGTTTTTTGGTTGTTTTTGTGAAGCTATGCTGAAGCAGTTTTCTACAGCATGTTAATTTGCCACCCAGCCTCACAATGCCTGCCCTGTCCTGTTTAGAACACTTATGAAATCTTGAAAAATTATAGATTTTAACTTTTCAATTAAGAGAGTGAGTGTATGTATCCATCTTCTTTAGGGAGATGAGCAACTTCTCTCTCCTTTTTCTTCCTGTGGGATATGAGAAGCAAGACTGCAGTCTCACTGTCGTGAATTATTTAATATCTATTTGGAGAGCTTGAATGATGCATCCCAAAATGAGTAACATGGCAGAACCTGATCATCACAGAGTTAGTCTACACTCAAAATGGGTTCACAGTCTTTTCATCTCTATGCATTTTAGCATGAGAATGTCTTTAGGCATTGCAAAATGATTTACAAGCTGCAGCTATTTCCTTTGGGTATAAAATATAATTTGTAAGTGTGGTCTTCTTGTCAAATCCTAATCTTCTTACCTGCTTAAGCAGCGTTTTGATATTAGCAACAGATGTTACTACAGCACAAAACATTAAGGAAGCCATGCAGTTCTTATCAAGCTGCAATTTATCAGTGTTTTATGCTGAAACTAAGTCATAGCATCGTAGAACCATTGGGTTTGGAAGAGACCTTTGAGACCATCAATTCATTTGTTTTTTGTTAAGGCCAGGTTTCAGGGTATCTCAGCATCCATGTGACAACTAACACTTACCAGTGTTCCTGAATACCTGAAAGAAAAAAGCTTGAACAGCATCAAGTGCAGGAAGGTTCTACCTTTTACATAATCAAAAAGCAGTTTGCTTACATCTTTTGATTACAACTGAAACCATTGCATGCTCAAAAATAGTTTGCACCAAAAATTAGATCTAAAAATATAAGCTCTGAATGAAAAAAGTGATCATCATTTTCAGTGCACTCAGAGATGAGCGTGTAGACAGTTTCCCTCTCTCAATATGGCATTTTGTTTGCTGGGTGTTCATTGTAATGAAACACATTCTTAAGCTGTTTTCTCAGTTATACCATAAGCAGTAGTAGCACACTGAATATTGAGGCTGAGCCTGCGGTCATGAAAAATAAGTCTTTAAAGTTATTTTACATGAGGTGCCTGAGAGCTTCCTTGCTTTTATCTGTGCTGATGAAAAAAAAAGGGGGGGGGAAATATTGATGCAGTACATCTTGTTGATGAATATAAGAGTCTGGAGTAAGAGGATGCTTTGGAGAAGCACAGCTGTCATAGATATGTTCTTTAATTTCTTAATTACTTCTGTTAAACCTTGTAAGTGCTTTAACTTTTGTTAAATCTTCAAGGTAGGGAGATGTTTGGTTCTGCTGATGGCATTCTGCTTGCAGTCTTGCCACTTAGAGAATTTATGTTATGAAAGTTTATCTCTAAATACTTGATTGCTCTGAAGTTCTTTTATCAGATGAGAGCATACCTGCTCATTTTTTACCTCCTTTAAAAAAGCCATTAAAATACCTAGCAGTTTGTACTGGGTGTTGGCAATGAGTATATCAGGGTTAATGAGCCATATGACTTCAATTTAGATATAGGAAGGATAAATGGAATTCAGTGCCATATACAAAGCATCAGGAATCAGAGAGACACTGTCACTAAAGTTAAATGAGGAAAAAGACCAGTAAAGGAAATTAAATATATGCTATATAGTTTTTTACTTCCTTGCTTTTGTATTTATTGGCAGTTTGATGCAAACTTTGCATCTAAAATGTGATTCAGTTCTGGGAGGTCCCATTTATTGTAAGACCTTACAGTGCTGAGTACAAGGGAAAAATAACCTCTCTTGTGCTGCTGGCCACACTGTTCTTGATTCAGGCCAGGATGCCATTTGCTCCAATTAATGATCTGGACCTCAGCATTATTTTCCTTTCACAACCAATGATCTAATTTCTCTCATTAAAATATTCCAGTTATCCTCAAACCAGCACAATAGTAATGTGATTTATTTAAGAGGCAGTAAAAATGCAATATTCTCTTCTGACAGTTTCCTGTTGGAATTTCCAGCTGCAGTGCTTTTGTATAAGGTGGCACAGAATGCATTGGGCAGGAATTCCTAAGGGGTTGATGGTGATCCCCGTTGGCTGCAGTGATCTGTTTGAGAATCACCTGTATGATGATGGTTGTCAGAAGAATTTAAGATAATATGTAATTATTTGTCCCTGATGTCTTCAAATAAGCACCAGTTCATGTGGGAGTTGCTTTTCCCTAGTAACAATACAATCCTATCAGTGAAATGTGTGTGTGCACAAAGAACATTTCTCATTTTACTGCGATAGTATTGAAGAACCAAAATTAGGGAAAAGTGCTGAGAGTTAAATGTGTCTTTTTTTTTTGCAAGTGATTTTGCAGTGCTGCAGATCAGTTTCACTGGAAGTCTTCCTGTTGCTCTTAAAGTTCCATTAATCTTCAGATTTTAGAGATTTTTAGCAAAACCTCATACCTACTTAAATAAAAGTATGCAGAATCTGGAATGAAATAATTGCTGAGAAACTAAGGATCCAATATTTTCCTCCTTTTTAATTAGCTGATTTATTCTAAGTATAAAATTAATTGAAAGCAGCAGGTTTTAGTCACTGTCTACAGAGTGATTTTTTTTTTTTTTTCCAATGTTTGTACTTTGTTACAGAAGTTGCCTAAAATATGCTAACAAGAGGAATAAGGAAGGATTTTAGTTGGTTTTAGTGTCTCACACAAGAAAGGTTGTTGTGACGCTGTATTGTATGTGGTTTCTTGGAGTTTGCTGTCATGGCCAAAATGGGTGTGAAAGATCTGCACCATCATTGAAATGACAGCTTTTTTACAACCTTGCTGTATGTAATAGAACACTATAGTCTGCCTGTTCCTTTTTTAATGCTTTGATTATGTCCCTAAAGTAGTGGATGTAATGAGATGATTGCCTTGTGCAAGTAGGCAAATCCATCCTGAGCGGTATGTAACATTTAAGCTATTTAAACCAGAACTATTCGCTGCATAGAGCATATTCATTATCATCAGCACATTTAGATTTCCTTTTCTTCTTTCTCTCAGGCAGCCAAAGAAAGAATGGATATGATTTAGAATTATTTTAGTGCACATACTTGAATCATGACAGTTTGACAAGGCTCAGAATTTGGGGGATGTCATGCATTTAATTTCTGTTTAGTTGGTTTGCTCTGTGATGTTGGGCAGGACTAAAATATTGGCTCACTTGCCTCTTAGCTGATTTGGAAAATACTTGGAGGTCTATAGGGGAAAGTGCTGTATTAGATTTCCCTAATAATTTGATAAACAGCTGATTCATGTTGATAGGAATATGCATGATCGGTCCACAAAGACAGAGAGCGAAGCACAATGTTTATAGCCAAGCCAGATAATCAGATGGGAGAAAATAGGGGAGGTTGCTCAATCTGAACCTATATTGGTAGAAATTCCATGTTTGGGGTTGGTTTGCTGGTTTGATTGTTGTTTTATATAATTTGGTAGTCATGGCAAGGAACAGATAATATTTAAAAAGAGTTGCCAGACCTTCTACCTCTAATGGTTTGTTTCACAGAATGTAGCAGATTTTGTGAATGAAAGATGCATACTTGTGAATCATAGAATCATACAATCAATCATGTTGGAAGAGACCTCCAAGATCATCCAGTCCAACCTATCACCAGCCCTGTCCGATCAACCAGACCATGGCACTAAGTGCCTCATCCAGTCTTTTTTTGAACACCTCCAGAGACAGCAACTCCACCACCTCTCTGGGCAGCCCATTCCAGTGCCAATCACTCTCTCTGTTCAAGAGAAGACTGAATGAGGCACTTAGTGCCATGGTCTAGTTGACTGGATAGGGCTGGGTGCTAGGTTGGACTGGATGATCTTGGAGGTCTCTTCCAACCTGTTTGATTCTATTCTACTATAACTTTCTCCTAACATCCAGCCTAGACCTCCCCTGGCACAACTTGAGACTGTGCCCCCTTATTCTGTTGCTGGTTGCCTGAGAGAAGAGACCAATTCCCACCTGGCAGCAGTCTCCTTTCAAGTAGTTGTAGACAGCAATGAGGTCACCCCTCAGCCTCCTCTTCTCCAGGCTAAACAACCCACAGCTCTCTCAGCCTCTCCTCACAGGGCTGTGTCCAGGCCCCTCACCTGCTTTGTCGCCCTTCTCTGGACATGTTCCAGTATCTCAACATCTTTCCTGAATTGAAGAGCCCAAAACTGGACACAGTACTCAAGGTGTGGCCTGACCAGTGTTGAGTACAAGGGAAGAATAACCTCTCTTGTCCTGCTGGCCACACTCTTCTTGATTCAGGCCAGGATGCCTTTGGCTCTCTTGACCACCTGGGCACACTGCTGGCTCATGTGCCACCTACTATTTACCAATACTGCCACGTCCCTTTCTGCCTGGCTGCTCTCCAGCCACTCTGTCCCCAGCCTGTAGTGCTTCTCTGGCCTTTCCCACCTGTTGGTGGTGATGTAGCATAACACATTTGCAGTAATAAAGATACTACAGTATTGCTTTCTGCATTTTTTACATGGTCTGTGATTAATGTAATAAATTATGTTCTTTGTTTAATTTTGCTTCATCTAGATGATATTATCATCCTTTTGCTTCTTAAATGCATTTGCTGTGCACCAGTTGCTAACACAGGTGGCGATTCAGCTCAAGAAATAGAGATTGATTATTCGTGAAGCCTAAGCTTCCTTCCTGTAGTTCTGAGCTGGGATCACTGACACATTATCAGAATAATTGGTTGTTCTTTAGTTCTCCTCTTGAAAACTACTTAGACATTTTAATCCATTTTCTAAAAGCTGCTAAGTTTTTTATTTCTTCTGTAGTCATACAAAGGAAGGAAAATGACCTGAATTAACTGACAGATATACATCTTTAGATAGAAGGTTAAGTGCAAAAATGACCAATAAATTCTTTTTCCTTTTTTGTAATATCTAGGCTTTTATTTATACCAGCATCTTAACATTGCTGCAAAAAGCACTTAAGAGTGTTTGGCTCTAATCAGTGCTAGAAAAAGGTCTGCAGTGAAGTACCACTTGATTATACTTTAGATGGGGCAGATCTATTTATAACATTAACCCAAATTAAATGTATTTAATGGGCCATATGGTACTCTTCATTTTCTCAAATTTGCAATATAAACCTGTAACATGTTGCTGAAAACCAAAATGAACTCCAGAGAAATAAAATTATTCAATTACAAATGGCATGTGCTTCCTTGCACTGACATGAACACCTCCTTCATTATACTGCCTAACCACATGGCTTGGTTTCCTTCCAGTCTAAAGGGAGGGCTCGACTGACACAGTAGAGACCATCCTGAGCAACCAAGTGATCTATATAGTGCTATTGTGTGTGTTTTACTCTACGACTAACCAGCTGAAGAAATGTAGATTTCCTCCTCTGCAACAGGGAGTTACTTCTTACAGACTATATCCCTGATCATTTATTCTAGATGCATTTTTAAAGAGGTGTTTTTTTTTTATCCTACATAAAAGCTAACATTTAAAGGATCGTTAAGTAGGACCTGACTGCAACTGGTAGTGTAATGTGCAGCAAGTGAACTTTTTTCCCCCAGACTGGGAACGCACAAATTGTTTTTTGAGTATACAAAAGAGAAGATTCTGTGGATTATCAGAATTAAAAATAATCAATTTTTTAGGTTATAAAGAAGGTTTTGGGTTGGATTTGGTTTGAGTTTTGGTTTTTTTTGGGGGGGGAGGTGTTGGTTTGGGTGTTTTGTTTGGGTTTGTTTTGTTTGTTTGTTGTGGTTTGTTTTTTTGGTTTTTTTTTTTTTAGTTACAGCATTTTAGATTTAAACATACAAAAAGAGCACATCAGTTGGTGACGAGGAAATAAAAAAAAAGGAAAGGGAAAGCAGAGTGCCAAAGTGATGAACTGTTGCTATTACATGATGATTGACATATTATTTGGCATTGAAGAACTTCAAAATGCTTTTAAATCCCATGTTTCTGGACATATGCATTAGTGCAATCTTCTCCCTCACCCCTGTCAATTCCATAGACCACATCCCTTAGTAGCCTTTTACTTAGAAGTGACCTTCATTTCCCAGCAGCAGTAATTTTTTCACAGTCAGTCTCTCATCTGTTCTGATTGATGGCTACTTGACTTGCAGTAAGGATCAGGCATTCCGCTGGCAAGCATGGAAGCTGTCATGCTTGTCATAAATTGCAGTTAGTTTTGGGATATGATCTTTTCCTGGTTTCCTGAGTGCTGCATATTGAAATAAAATTGACACAGTGCTCGTACGTTTTGGTAGGAGATTGTTATGCATGGCACAAGAGGAATATTTTCAGCTGGACTTTAATGTCAGTTTCTGTGTCAGAAACAGTAGTGTCTTCAGTGCTGAAGGATCAAAGATGTAAGATGGCTCTCCTAGGTATGCATGATGGGGAAGTTTTATTAGTTGTGTGACATTATTATTCTTTAAGTCCATTCATTTAGGGAAACATTTAATTTGTTTAATGAATGCGAAGCGCACTGCATGAACTTTGCAGCCATTGCCAAAGACTTGAAGAACGCTGGTGTTTGTAGAGTCTGCATAACAATAAAAATAACTTGGAAGAGAAGAGTATCTTGCACATAAAGCATTCTCCCATATTAGTGTGGTGTTCAATATTTACTGTTGAGCTAGTCATTGTCAGGGACTTGTGTGTCACAACGGTGAAAGTCAAACAAAGCAATTAAGCTCTTATATGCTGGCACTATTGAAATGAGCATTGCCGTCATCAAAATGTAGAACTAACACCATGAAAAATGGGGATGTAGAACCCCAGAATGTTTTGTTTCATTGTACTCTTAGCCAAATTTGTAGACATTTCATGCATAAAAACTACTCCATTGTTACCACAGAGAAGAGAAAAAAGTAAGAGATCTTTTTGAACAGTGAAAATGAATGTCGTAAAGTGTTTTCTGAGGGGCAGAGTGCTGGCAAAAGCTCAAACTTCTGTTTCTGTTACCGCTTACCTCCTTTCTTGACTCCTGGTATGTTTGCTGAATGGGGAGCTGATGTATATTCAGAATCAAATGGGTTTACCACCATTTTCAAGTCTTAGAAAGAATGTAGAAAGAGGACCAGCATCTAAATACTTGATCTGTTAATTAGCTGTGTCCCTGCAGCATCTGTAACCTTGATTGCTTTTTTGTGAAACCTCTGTGTGGTAGATGACAATAATGCTGCTGCTGTCTTGATGCTTTGTGCAAAATTCTGGGGTATAGTGAGATGACTTGAATGGAAGATGCACTGGAATGACATTTGTACAGTTGCACTGGTCTCACAGATTAAACATTTGTGACTTTTTTTTTGCTGTGTGAAACTTTATTCGTGGCACAAAGCCTTGTTTTCCACTTCTATGACCCCTTTCTAATTGGGAACTCCAGGTATAAATTCCCCACTTGCACCTCCAGTCAGCAGCTTACAATATTCCTTTTCTGAAAATCCTATTGCTAATTCTAGACATGAATACACAGGAGATGATGAAAGGTGGTTCACTTAGGAGAGTAAAAGGTATAAAGATTTAGATTGACAAGCAAAATTAAAAAAAGGTACATTCCTTTCTCTGTTCAGTTTCTTTATCTCTGTGAGGTAAAGAAATTATTATCATTTTGATGGTCTTTACCACATTAAAAAATCATGAGTGTTACCTGCCCCCACCTTCCATCCCTCCCTCAAGAAAATCACTCAGACTAAACTCAGCCAATCTGGAAATGAGAATGAAGCTGTATATTTACAGCTTAGCACAATATCCAAGCAGGTATTTACAATCTATACAGCTATAGACAGAAATATACAAGTTAAAAAGTAATACAGAAACACAACAGCCCACCCAGAAACCAGAGTCCCCAGGAGGGGCTCCCAACCACCCTTCCACCTCCTTTCCACCCTTCTACCGTATCCTAGACTTTGCCTTATGTTCAAAGTGAGTTTGGAGAATCAACTAGGGGGGTTAGAAAGCAGAAGGATTAGACAGCAGGTTAGGAAGATAACAGAGTTGCTCTCTGGCTCTGGCTGCCTGCACTTTTCCTTTTTTCACCCAGCCCTGTCCAGTCAACTAGACCATGGCACTGATTGCCTCATCCAGGCTTTCCTTGAACACCTCCAGGGACGGAGATTCCACCACCTCCTTGGGCAGTCCATTCCAAAGACAAATCACTCTCTTAGTGAGGAACTTCCTCCTAACATCTAGCTTATACCTCCTCTAGCACAACTTGAGACTGTGTCCTCTTGTTCTGTTGCTGTTTGCCTGGCAGAAGAGACCAACCCTCACCTGGCTACAGCCTCCCTTTAGGTAGTTGTAGACAGCAATGACGTCACCCCTGAGCCTCCTCTTCTCCAGGCTAAAAAAAAAGTAATATAACCAACTTTAAAAAATACTTAGGAGAAGGAAGCTGTTTCTTGAAGGCATTTAAAAATAGTTTTCTGTGAGAATCTGCAGCCCTTATTTATCCTGGGTAACATGCAATTACATTCTTCATAGCACTGAGGTGAAACCGTGAAACAATAATTATGCTAATATAAAAATGGAAGAACACCAAGATTGGTCTCTTTCTACTCTTCAAACATTTTCCTGCTAACCTCAGGAACTTTCATATGCAGGTTCTGGTGTATTTTACTATTAAAAGGGAATTAATCTCGCACTGTTCTTGTAGCAAGCTAGTAATTTAGTAGTTAGGTCTGGGGAAGTTATGGTATGCTATATAAACTGATAGCTGAATGTAAATGATCTCCAGTACTTCAGCTTTTTAACATTCTTAAAAAGAAACCTAAGTAGCTTGTTTGCTGTAATAGATGTTGAAAGCCTTTGTGCCTGCTGTTTATTAAGTGCTTAATTACCTGGTGTAGTTGAAAGTTACACTAGTATGTAGCACCTTTAGACTTGTTTTCCAGTTGTCATCTTCTTGTGCTAAGATTTCACCATTGAATACTTCTGTGAAAGTAATGCAAATATGTCACCAAATAGAATTGTGTTAGCTGTTTTACCCAGAAAATGTGTATTTCTGTATCTTCAGCTTTTAATTCTGGTTTTAGCCCCTACTCTACAACTGCAGCAAATGCTTGACATTGCCAGCATTTCATAGGCATATGAATATCTGATTCAGCTTTTTGCTGAATCAGAGGACCATGAGGATGATCAGAGGGCTGGAGCGCCTCTCCTGTGAGGAGAGACTGAGGGAGTTGGGGCTGTTCAGTCTGGAGAGGAGAAAGCTCTGAGGTGACCTTATTCTGACCTTTCAATATCTGAAGGGGGCCTACGAGAAAGCTGGGGAGGGACTTTTTAGGATGTCAGGAAGTAATAGGACTAGGGGGAATGGAACAAAGCTAGAAATGGGTAGATTCAGACTAGATGTTAGGAAGAAGTTCTTCACTATGAGGGTGGTGAGACTCTGGAAGGTGTTGCCCAGGGAAATGGTGGAAACCCCATCCCTGGAGGTGTTTAAGGCCAGGCTGGATGAGTCTTTAGACAGCCTGATCTAGTGTGAGGTGTCCCTGCCCAGGGCAGAGGAGTTGGAAGTAAATGATCCTTTTGGTCCCTTCCAACCCAGACTGATTCCACGATTCTGTTAGAGAGCATACTATTAACTAAATCCACAGTGGCTACTAAAGATCTCAACACATGATTCCAGAATGCACCATCGTGACCCGCAATCTCCTGTCCAGTATGGGACATTTTAGATGCCCACCAAAGGCTTCTTCTCTTGCCCTTCTGCCCATTTCAATTAGGCTTTCACTGTCCTGTGAAAGACTCAGCCATGTTGCAGCACAGTCTTCATTCCCTGCTATGTCTGATCCTAGACAGGTCAATATCAATATGTGGTTTGTAGACTCACTGATAGCTAGTACCTGTTTAATGCTAACAGCTAATACCTGTTTGCTCTAGCATAAGTTCCAGCCTGTTCTTAAAATACTCCAACCCAAAGAATGCTGTGTAAATAAGGTACTGATACAAAGACTGTGGTTTCAAATAAGCAGAACTTTGATTCATGTTTGTTTTTCAGAGCCAGAGCTTCAACTGCGTGACAAAGACTAAATGTCCAAGATCTAATGTGAGTTCTGTGCAGATACAGGGAGATGCCGATTATTTCATCAACCATCTCGGAGTACCTGCCATGCAGTTTTCCTATGAAGACATCAACACCTCAGAGGTATTTGCAAGTAAAAATGGATAAACTGAAAATGGGAGAAAGAAACAATTAGCTTTTCTCAGATTATTTCCTTAGAGCATAAGCATGTTGTAGTGGAAAATAAGTGGAAAGTAAGAGCGTTTTTCATATCTTCAGAGGATTACCACAAACCTTCCAAGGGACTGATCTTATAGGGGTATGGCATTCAAACAGATAAATGTTTAGAATAAATGACAAGAAAATAATAATTGGAGTATGTTATGTTAGTATTGCTGATAATATTATAGGTTATATATAGTTTTCAGACAGCTTTCAAGACAGGGGAGACAAGTTTTTATGTGCATTTTCTTCCCTGCACAGTAAGATAAGACAGCCTTAAAAATTAATTTCATATCCCTTTTCATACTGTGAGCAGAATATGACTCTCTAGTGTAAAGATATGTATGCTTGAATGGAGTCTTGAGTACACCATGTTCCTTTTTCAGTCCGTTGTCCTCCGCAAGGTAAGTTGAAGGAAGAGACATGTTATGCTGTTGGGAGACCAGGCTGGGACTGGACACACACAAACTGTTACAAAAGCTTGTTCTTCCCTAGCTCTCACTGCTGCAGGGCGTATTTGCACCCTTAATTGAGGTTAGGCTCAAACTTAACCTCAATTGTTTCAGCTGAGGCTTAGGAAGCCTGGCATTAGTTACTTCATGACACAGAGGTCATTAGAAAGTATGGGGTTTTTTCTTGTAAAAGTAAATGTATGTTCTTCTTCATATTCCTCTCATTTCTCTTCTTGCACTGTTCTTGTGCACGTCTTTCCAAGTTGAAGAACCAAATAGAAGCTGAGTTGAACTGGAATGCTTACTTGCACTGCATGCTAATATGCTTCTGTTTCACAACTGCAAACCAAACCAGAAATATGCCAGATATTGGAGCGTCATTGTCACATTGTTGTGCAAACTAAAATAGATTAAGTCAGGGGTTTATATAAATAAGGAGACTTCTATTTCTAAACATCGCTGCACCTTTTAGGCAAAGCATTCCATTTCAGATTAAACACAAGGTAGAGGCTGTAAAGCAAATGTGAAGTCAAAAGACGTATGAGAGCAATGTTTTTGACAGGCTTGTGGTGCAAATTTCTGTTGTCACTGAGCAGTTACTCCACATAGATTTTGTTCCACATTTGTGTATGTAGGATGCATAGAGCATGAGCAATAATCTGCAAAGTACACTATATCAAAACAGTAAATATTTCCCAGCAAAATTTACAGTGTGAAACACTGAAGGTTCCCTTGCCTATTGTCTCTTTAGGTCCCAACAGAATTATTCTTTATGTCCTAACAAATTTCTTCTATATGTTCAGCTAACTGCAGATGTGCCTTTTTGTCTCTCAGAATGACTCAGCCATGTCACTTAAAAATCACAAAATCAAATATTTTCCTATTTGCTTACACGTGACACAGCAAATTCATTCTGTGTTGAAAACCACTTTTGTCCTTCTAGCAAAAGAATTCCCTAGAAAGAAAATTTATGATAAGCATAATCTGCAGTCTTGCAGCTGATGCACTGCACCTCTCAGACCATAGAGGAACTTGACCCTGTGAGATGTGTTTTATTTGGGAAATAAATCTGCTTAGCAAAATGTGTAAATTTCTATTGGCAAGAGGATGGATTGTTTTCTCAAAGTGAAGTTACTCAGAGTGATTAAATTTTGCTTCTTTGCTATCATGTTGTTATTTATTGTACTGATTATTAACAGTCCTTTAACACATAGGCTCATTGTCTCTCCTGTATCTGTCAGACAAGCAATCTGTTTATTGTTTACTGTTTCTTGAGGTTATTTAGTGGGGATTCTGTTGTATCAGACATGGATAGTGCTTACAAGACAGACAGAAATTATTCTGGGTTTACAGCCGTACTAATAAGCATTGCAGGAGTTCCTCTTGTGCAGATTAGTGACTGAAAATAATCTGTTGGGTTGCAAGGAGGGATTTTCACTTGGTTTTTTCCAGGCCATTTGGCTTTTTCAACTATGCCTTAGCTATGTCAGCTTCATTGCAAAACAAATTTGAGAAATGGGATGTTTTGACATGCTTTTGTAGACTATCATTTTGCCTGGTTGATTTCCTCTGCTGTCTCTTTCTTTCACTGCTGTGACCTACTGAGGAATATACTCTTCTTCTGGAATACACATTAGTTGTTTATTTTATCCACCTGTCAGCATGCAGCATCACTTTAAACTGATGCTATTCCACATTCAAAACCTCTCTGTTTACAAGTGGAAAAAGCCCAAGACCTGTGCGTAGTAGACTGCCTACAGAGCAATGGTTATAGGTCAGCTTTCGCGATGTATTTCTTATATAGTCAGTATAATGCCAGTCCTCAGAGAGAAGACTGTAAGAGTTTTTCATTGCCAGCAACCTGAGGAGTAAATAAGAGGAAATAAAAGTGTAAGAGGAAACATTCAGCCCAGAAGAGTAAATAAAACTGTCTTGCTTGAAATTACCTAATACAGTGAACCACAGCCTCAGGGAGGTTAAATCCGCACGGCAAATGCCTGTGGTCAGGTCAGGTGAGGTAGTAAAATGCATTCAAAGTATTCAGCCACCAGTGTAAAAATGCACTGAGTGAAATGCAGCTCATTTATTTACTAGCAGAAAATATGCAAGGGTTTAGTCTGCAAGTAAATTGTAAACTTGGAAGAATTTCTCAGGTGGAAAGAAAAACCAATATTAACCTAATTTCCAAGGATTCTCTTGCGGTTGCTTAAGAAAGGTTTCTCCTCCTGTGAACCTCTGATGCACTGGCTTTACTGCCATCTGAGGGTCACATTCTGATTTGTAATGTATTAAGAAAAAGACTGTTCAGCTTCTTCTAATACTGCAGATTCTCTTACTCTGAGGAGGAGTCATGCTATTCAAGTTAATGATTAATTTATATCCCAGTGACCATGTAGGATCTCCAGACTGAGAGTAATGTTGATTTCAAATCTGCATCTACTACTGGAAGCCTGTGATTATAAGTCTATTAGTCCTCACCTCAGTGGAAGATAGTATGAGAAAAAATCTTCACTTAGCTTTATATCAACAAGAGTTAACCTTGTAAAGACCTTGTGATCTTCGTTAACTCTCTGTGCTGCAGTAAGAGCTAGATAGCAATGAAATTACTTGGTCGTAGGATCGTTGGTATGCCAGAAATAACAAACTGGAGCAAATAACTAAATTGAGGCTTTTTTTTTTTCCCCTTCATGGACTATTTCTATGCCTTTGAAAATATTAGCCATGTTTATTTGAGAATGTATTTTCAAACTAAAAGCTGGGATAACAGGTATAATACATAAATATTCACCATATTGATAGAAATCACATGCATGTAATGGACAAAGCTAAGATTTGAAGTATGTCACTGTTCTTCATGATTCTGCTTAGTGTTTTAGAGCAAGATATTCAAGTAGTAATCATTTTATTAACATTTGTAGCTTCAGCTTTTGATACAGGTTTGGAATTTATGAACATTTCAAAAATCTCTGTGAAATAAAAACATCATCACAGTGAGCTAATACTGGAGTTGTAGCTTCATTCAGTGGTAGATTACTGCCACTACAGAGGCAGAGTAAAATAAATATCTTGGGGATCTGAGGGGGGTTTTTGCCCAATTACCTTTTACTTGCAGTAGTAGCATAACCTGCTATGGAAACGATAGAATTTAAAATATAAGGTGTTTACACAGCTGTTGGTTATAGAGATAGTGATTTCAGGCAGTATATACTGAGAAAGGCTAAATGAGTTGGGATCTATTTTGATAAGGGCTGCTTCAGCACGCTTGCTTTACCATTTTTTTAAGGCTGTTGTGCTCAACAGGGCATTTTTTGTGGGAGAGGAGAGGCAGATTCCACAGGATCACTGAAACTCAGGGACAAATTTGGGAATATTTTATAATCCTGCCTCTTTAGTAGCCTCATCAAACACGGAAAGAAGACAGATTCTGCCATGCCAAGAGCAGGCGTGTCAGTACTAGAGGTATACGGAAAGAAAACACTTCCAAAGTGTTCTGACTGCTGAGAGACTTCACACTTTCAAAGAACTGTCTGCTGATTTACTTAAATCAAATTAATGCTAATTTGAACTATTAATATATTCCATGTGTATGTCTTAAAAATTAACACAGGTTTTGCCGTAGGCTGTCTCCAACACTCTCCAGGAAGTTGTTTCACATTAATCCTTCCTATCATTTTCACGCTGCATTTATTATAGAATATTTGGACTAACAGCATGCTCTGGAAAGTTCTGTTTTGTTTCCTGTCTCTAGCCTTAGTCTTACCTGTCAGAGAGAATCAGTACTTGAGAAGTTTATCCATACCTCATCTCTTATTTTTCTTCTCTTATTTCTCTCTATTGTTTCTTTAAGGTTTGGTTTATCATCTCATATCATTTTCCCTTTTCTGGGTAAGGAATCAAATATGTACACTTGCCCTTTTTCTTTCATAAAAGAGGACAGAGGAAAGTAAGTTTTAGAAGGTCTGTGTTTGGAAGTGAAGCTGTGGGTTTCTTCACTAAAAACAACCAACTTCACAGTTAGAAGTTAACTTTGATTCTGTATCTCAGTGCAGTTCATAGCATAGGTGCTAAAGTACTGGAATGAGGGTGAATTGCAGAGACTGAGCAGAGTAGCCAAGGTTTGGCTGTGTCATGTTTGGGTACAAGACAAATTACAGTCTGGATTTGCTACAGATTCAGTTAGAGATTTGATTGTTTTGTCAGCATTGTAAGTCAAACAACATTAAACTGCTCAGGGGTTTGAAGCTGTTCTGATCACTTGCAAACCTAAGCTGGCACAGGACTGCTTTCAGCTTTTCTACAGGGTGGAAATAGGCTGTTAATATACATTTCTGTCATTGCTGTCAACAATTTCATGAGGAATCTAATTTTGGGTTTTTTTTTAATTCCAGTTGATTTCCTATGTTACCCACATATTATTCACCCTTCTCAATGCATCTTATTACACAATGATTCCTGTCTGATAACACAGAATCTGAAATCCCTTCTGTGATAATGTGCTAGCTTGTGTCAGTGTTAGTATTGTCATTTTCTTTTGAGGGGGAAAAGAAAAGCAAGTTACTGCACCCAACCAGACCCTATCCTCTTTTTTTTTGTTCTTTGTTGGTGGACACATATTTAGCATGAGATATTTTCTGGTAGCTGGCCGGGTTTGGATATGCAGGGCTTACAGAACATTTACTTTTACACCTAGACCATAAAAGTTGTTTTCCGTATCTTCACTCAAACTTAAGCACGGGCAAGAAATATAAGAATTACCTGTCACATTATTCACAGGCTAGACCCAAGGTAGTGTAATAGCATGGACCACTAAGCTAATTTAGAAGAAAAATGAAGAGAGGTTTCTTTATAGAAGGCATTTGTATGTAATATATGTAGAAGAGTTGAGAATTTTGACAGTCTGAGATTGTATCCTCTTTAGAGAGAATGCATAATGGTTTTTATTTCTGTTGAAATATGCATAACTTTTTGAAGGTAACTTTCAACTTTCATTAGAGCACTTAAAAGTGATTTTTGCCCACACTAGTGTAAAACAGAGGCCACTAAATCTTAACTCTTCAATGAATGTGGCTTCTCAGTTGTTTTTACCTCATGTCTGCCTCCTTTCCCTCCCTTCCTGCATGTCCTACTCTCTTTTCTATCCTCTGTGGGAAAACTTCTTGCAGTTTCTCTGTTTTGGTATTTACATGCTTAGATTGACACAGGATGCACTTCTTTCAAAAGAAATCAAAAGATTTCTTAGTTTTCTTTGTTATGAGAAAAGAAACAGAGGAATTGTCCTTGATGGAAAGAACTTAGGATCTTGCTTACCGAAAAATAACTCCAGTTGCATGCTGCTTTTATCTTTTTCCTGTGCTCGTGCTAGTTTATACTGAGTTTTTAGGCTTTGTGGAGTGCTCTTCAGTGCTTCTGGCTTGTGTTTTTTTTTTTTGAAAGTGGATAGGAAACTGATGTTTATATCAGTTTTTGTCTGTGGGAACAGTACTGAGTGTTGTAAGCTGTGGAGTTCCAGCGTCATTGATTAGGAGCACCATTTCAGTCCTCTCTTTTGGGGACCTTGAGCTTCTGTTTCATTTCATAGGGTTTTGTGTCAAGGTCATTTTGAACTGAACATGCAAATTCACAGTGTTGTGTAGAAGTTCTGGGTGTTGGACATGTGTAAAGGGCCAGGACTGCGCTGGGTTGAGAACTAGCTGGAGGGCCAGGCCCAGAGAGTGGTAGTGAATGGTGCCACATCCAGTTGGACACAGTCTCAAACTGCACCAGGGCAGGTTTAGGCTGTCTGTTAGGAAGAAGTTCCTCACAGAAAGAGTGATTGGCATTGGAATGGGCTGCCCAGGGAGGTGGTGGAGTCACCATCCCTGGAGATGTTTAAGAGGAGACTGGATGAGGCACTTAATGCCATGGTTTAGTTAATACGAAGTGTTAGGTGATAGGTTGCACTCAATGATCCTAGAGGTCTTTTCCAACCTGGCTGATGCTGTGATTCTGTGATTGTTTCCAGTCAGCCGGACTGGCCTCATTGGGACCTTTATGCAAACACCTCTATCTCACTGCTGACTGGGAGAATCTGTTTCCTATAGTTATGGGTTCACCAATTATTCCAGTTATGATCTTGCATGGTGGTTATATTATTTAATTTTAGTTCAACAAAAGCATCTAACTAATTTGCCTCTGTGAGAAGTTTAAAGTGAACTTGTAGGAAGGTTTCTAGGGTGTTTGGTGGTTTGTTTTGGTTTTTTTCAAGTTTGCTGCTGCCTTAATCATTGTAGCACAGGTAATCCAGTAGCGTGGCTGTTGGCTCTGTTATGATATGAGTAGCTACAGCCATTACTTACAGCCCGCTGTTTCTCAGGTTTTGCAAAACAAACGAAGAAATTAGTTAGTTTCTGCCTACTAGTGCTCTATTGCTGTTTCTCTGGCTTCCAGAATTCATTTAAAGCTACTGTTTCTTTGAAAGAGGAGTTCTCTTTCTCACTCCGGTGCAGGTTGGACTGTGTATGTCAACAAAGATGAAAACAATCAGTAACAGTTTGCAAACTCAAGGACAAATAATCCCCAGTGACAGACAAAACCTTTATCTTCAGAGTATTGTGTTGTGTATTGTGAACAAACTCTGGTAACTGTCACTGTAAATTTCTGACCAATGTTCTGTTATATACAGTCTCTTAAAGAAGTTCTTGTCAAGGATTATTTATATAGGTAACATACACATACAGTTTTGTTAGTTCTAATCAAGGTGGCATTATGGCAGGCAGAAAAGTCTGCAGTCTAGTTTCATCAGCAATCTATGGGTAAAGCAAGAAATTGAACTCCACAAACAACCTCATACCTGCATAGATTTATCTAAAGCAAATGTGAGATGTCTCATTTGTGATACCCTTTGCTGAGAGCCACTTATGTATCACCGATATAGTTCACCGGTCAAACAGTGACAGTGCTTGAAGTTGATACATTTTTGTGTTCTGAAGTCTCACATCTTTACTTCTAAGGCAGTTATCTCAACATTTTGCATCACATCATTATTCTCACTGTTATTCCATATTCAGATGATTGTCTCCTTTATTTCCATTATGTCCTCCAGTCCCTTTCTGGGTAAGAAGTAGCTAATTACTGTAGTGACTACTTGGTTGATATACGACTGATCATGCTCTTCTGGTAAATTTCATGCTGTTTTTCTTCTGCTATTATTTATGTCCTTCTGGATTAAGTGTCACCAGTACCAATTAATTTGTCAGATCAAAGTTTATTTATCAGGAACTTCAATTAGAAGCATTGTGGCATCATTTTCTTTGAAGGATCAAAGAACACAATATTAGAAAATGATGTACTAGGTCTGTGGCAGACATGTGTGTCCCTAGAAGAAAATTAGTGCCAGTCATTTGACCCTGATATCCCAGGGAGATTCTTCCTTAAACAGAAGTTGTATTTCTCCATCTGTATCAAGACTTAATAGAAAGTTGGAATAATAGCTGTGTGATGCTGTGCTGTTCTACAGTTTGGTAGCTAAATATGACTGTTTTCCTTCTTCCTTTTTTACTCCTCCTTTCTCCTTTGTCTATGTTAATTTTTGAAGGAAATACACTGCTTGTAGCTGCCCATTAGGAGTTAACCTGAGATGCTTCATGCTCATATGAAAGAATCAATGTACCAGTGTGCTTAGAATATCAGAGAGCATCAGAACTTCTTTGCAAGGGAACAAATGTGTCTCAGCCTCTGCATAGCAGGTTGCTTGGGAACCCAGGATTCCCTTTCTCTAAACTGTCTCCAAAGAGTTTGGTGCTGCTGCGTTTGCTGCTGGGAAAATTTATGAACTTTGTAGTAGAACTTCATGGTCAACCAAGTGTATCACTGAGAGTTAGACGTGTCAAGGTGAAGAGAGAGGTTTCATTTTTGTTCATGGACAAGTGATGAACTGCCAGTGTGTTACAAAATATATTTCCAACAGTCACCAGTAGTTTGTCTTGGAACTGCTTGTGGAGGTCAGTCCAAACGGCAGCAGCTTCTGTGTCTTGCCTTTCTCTTTTGTGGGCTATTCTGCCTTTACAATATTTATGGGTTTGTTTATTCATCTTTTTTCTGGCCAAAGTATATTATCTGTTCTAGCTATCTTTAGCATAAATTAGTGCTTTTAAATTTCTCAGAACATTCAGGGGTTACTCAGACTAGTATTCTCCAGTAATATATTAATACATTAGTCCATCTGTTCACTTGGATGCTAATTTAGTTGAATTTGATAGCAAGAGCATGCTGAAATTGTTAAGGTTAATGACTCAGTGTTTTACAAGACAAAATACATTTGATGTTCAGTTGATTGCTTGAGTTGTTTTATTGAATAATATGAATATTTAGCTTCTTAATTTCATGGAAGAGCATCTTTGTTATTCCTCTAATTTTAGCCAAAACTGAGGATGTCCTCAGCAGTTGGATACATTACTCCAGAAGAATCTGTCTGGTTTCACAAGTTGCAGTGCTTTCATGTCTCAGACATTCCTCAGTGCCTCCAGAAGAGGAAAATTCTTTGCATAAACTTGCCACACAGTTAAGGAAAAAACGCACAGCTTTCCCATTCACACTGTATGAAAACATGTCGTTGCTGTAAACTCTGCCCTTGCAGATTCTCTCATAGGCGCTTGATTTTCTTGGAGTTGACTGAAGACTGCTGAAAGTCAGAGGAAGAAAGACATCCTAGAAGTTTACAGGGTCAGTGGGATATGGGAAGGTGTGAGAAATTTGCTTAGACACCTATCTGTTTGATAGCCTGCTGAAGCATCTAGTTACTGACAAACATATATTGTCTAAGGATAGAAGACCCCGGATTATCTGTCCTCTCTAGAGAAGTCCATGTGCTGCATTCAATATAACTTCTCTTTTTTTGTTGTTTGAGTGGCTAAATTCAACAAACCAACTTAGAATCTTCTGGCAGAGTATCTGCAATATGTATCAGAACTTGTTTTGTGTTAGCAGGTATTAGTAGCATCATGTCAGTACTTTGGGGGAAAAAAAATCAAGATCACTGGACTATCAAGCAGCTGTGGTTTGAGTCAGCCATAGGTTCTCTTCAGTAAAATTTGCAGTGTTTGAAGTATCTTGTCATGGCCACTAAATTTAGTAAGGCTTTCAATCAATCAATAAATATTGTCCTTGAAGACATTCTTCTTGTTCTCAGCAAAAGCCAGTTCTGATTCTTAGTGCACCTATACATGTCTGTCCAGTGGAGAAAATCAGATTTCTCCATTCAGTACAATATCTCAAATAGCTTTTTAAAGGACTACAATCTAAGAATAGGAAACATCAAATCAGGAAATGAAGTTGTTATGTTTTATAATATTTGTGATTATGAAAGAAATTGTCACTGGAGTTCATGTTCTAGGATGATCTTACTGGCACTGCATGTTTTCTGCATAATTTGAATGCTTGCAATGGATTATAAAATGTTACAAAATGTTCTTGCATCCTTCACATGACACATCCAAGAAAGGTTTTCTCTCCTTAACATGTAGTGAGTCTGTACTGAGCCTCCTGTTTCTAACCTTGTGAAACACTGGGAAGAGCCTCTGAGTTTCCAGATTTCTGGCTAGGTCTACTTCCTCCTACTTCAATTGCTGATTCTGCTTTCAGCTTAAAAAGTGTCAAGGGAAGACTCTAGAGATGAATAAAACTATGCAGTATCCTCATATCTTAACAGTTGCTTTCCTTGTGCTGCAGTCTGTGAATTTATAGCTTCGTAGTGATTATTTCAATTCACTTACTAATGCAAGGAAGAAAACATTAAATTAAAAGAGAGGAGAGAAAAGTGCTTATATTCCTTTCCTGTCTGATGACTGCTGGCATGAGTTTTTTCTGGCTACAGTCTAGCTGAATAATAACATAAATTGCTCAGCAGTGTTTCCAATTCTGCCTTTTCTGTTTTCTGTGCAGTCTGATTTGGCAAGCCTTGCTTATTTTGTCCAGCATCTGGTGACATCACAAGGTCAGTGAAAGAGAAAATTAAAAGAGAAAATACATTTGGGCTTGCTTCTTTTCCAAAAGTTCTTCAGTAAACTGGAAGGGTAAAAATGCCAGAGAAAAACCTCTTGTCAGAAACTCCTCCTGACATGCCCATTTTCACAAAGTAGGGTCATTCTCACTTGGAATCAGATTTTTGACATGCTTTAGGCTGTGGCATCTGCAAAGCTTTGCTTTCTAAAAATAATAGCCTACACGGTTTATATCTTTAGTTTCATGTAAGTAAAAACCAATGAGAAACAACTTTTATGTTGCTTTCTAATTGTTTATGGATTTTGAGCAGGGAATAATTACTTGGATGTCAAGAGCATTTTCTGGAAAGGGAATAGTCAGTCTGCCAGTGAGAGTAAGCAACACACACTCTCTGCAATATATTTGCACCTTCAAGGGTCTTTATTAGCGAGAAATGCTCTATGTCATATGTTAATGCTTGGTGTTACTACAGAGTCATAGAATCAGTCAGGGTTGGAAGGGACCACAAGGATCATCTAGTTCCAACCCCCCCCTGCCATGGCCAGGGACACCCTACGCTAGATCAGGCTGCCCACAGCCTCATCCAGCCTGGCCTTAAAAACCTCCAGGGATGGGGCTTCCACCACCTCTCTGGGCAACACTTTCCAGAGTCTCACCACCCTCATGGTGAAGAACTTCCTAACATCCAGCCTGAATCTACCCTTTTCTAGCTTTGTTCCATTCACTCCAGTCCTATCACTCCCTGACATCCTAAAAAATCCCTCCCCAGCTTTCTTGTAGGCTCCCTTCAGATACTGAAAGGTCAGAATAAGGTCACCTGAGAGCCTTCTCCTCTCCAGACTGAACAGCCCCAACTCTTTCAGTCTGTCCTCACAGGAGAGGTTCTCCAGCCCTCTGATCATCCTGGTGGCCCTTCTCTGGATGCTTTCCAGCACTTCCATATCCCTCTTGTTATAGGAGCTCCAGAACTGGATGGAGTACTTCATGTGGGGTCTCCCCAGTGCAGAGTATTCCACTGATTCATTTTTAACCCACACATTGCAGACTTTGACATTGACACGTATACTTCAGTATGCTCTGTGCTAGATAATCCACTTTTCCAGTAAATCTATTTAAAAATTTGCCCCATCTGCAATACCCTCCCAAACAGATATTCCAGGTAGTTATTGATAAGCAACATTTTAGTCCATGAGATACTCTTGTCCATAACTCTATTTTTGATCCTTCTTCCAGTCAATGCCCTTCCTGGAAAAAAAAAAAAAAACAAACCAACAAAAAAAACCCAGCCAAAATGCAACAGAACCAAACAAGTAAGAACATGTAGAAGAAATGGTCTTTTAGCCTTGCTGAGGTGAAACACCTGTTTCACAAAGGAATACAATTGTACGTTTGCTACCATGTGCCAATGCTTGACTTAGGGTAAAATGATAGGAGTTAGTGAAAGCCTATAGTGCAGATTTCAGAGCTATTTTTGTTCCACTCACTGCTCTCTCTTTCTTTTCTTCAGATGGAACTTTCTTCTTCATGCTATGGCAAATTTTTGGCTGTGGTTTTGAATACAGATGCAGACAAGTCCTCGTGTAATTGTAAGCCCTCGGGTAATAGTTTTGGGCACTGGAATAACTTTATAGGGTGTGCTCTGCAGGTGAATTCAACCTCCTGACTAAACTTGTTTCCCATGTTGATGCTGAATGTAAGCACTGACTACTTGCATTGTGGTTTGGTCACCAGATCCTTCATATTTGTGTATGTTCCTCAGGTTGCTGCAATTCTGCTCCTCATGCTGTTGTGATATAGAAAGGCAGAAAGAGCAAAACAGGTTAATAGCTCTTAGAAAAGACACAGCCTATATATATATAAACGGACAGACATCAGATTGTACTTTCAGTCCCCATGCAGTATAGTTTTTATACTCTCAGTTTCTCCTCTATTAGCATTATTCTTTGGTCTGTCTGAAGGAAACAAACAACTTTCTCATGGCTTTTATCCTTCATTTCTGTATTTCCTTTGAAGTCTTTAGCAGTGCTAGATTAGCACATTTATATTCTTTGGCCTATCTGTAAAAGTTGCAGAAGGAATTTTACTCCTGCTGCTTGGTCTCTATTCTGCCCTCTGTTACTTTTGTAAGTGGCATGAATATTGTGAAGTTCTGAAAGGCAACACTGGCACAAATATGTATAATGCAAACAAGCATTAATGTGGTTGAAGTCAAACTGATTCAAGAACTTGAAAGAATTTTTTTCTAGACAGAGCATTATTGCTGAGTGGAAAAACATCCACTCTATGTTTCTTTTAAAACAAACCAAAAACCAATTGGGAGGTACTTGCAAATTATTCACCAGGTTAAGGACAAAGGGATGTTTTCTTATAAATGGTGGGGAATATTCAGCAGCCAAGAAAAATCTATTCAGGTATGCAATGAGAGCATATTAAGGAATTGTTACTTAAGTGATTTGATTTTCCTAGGTGGTAATTTAACTGTTTCAAAAGTAGCAGTAAATAAAACAGGATTTTCTCTTGTGCATACAGCATTGTCCTCACCAAGTATAGAAAATTGTTTGTACCACAGAACTATTTCTAGTTGCGTGGTAAATTGTATTTTATTTGTGTTTTGTTGGTTTCTTTTGAGTTTTTGTAATAAGAGAAAAGTAGATCTCTAAAGTAAGTCCTGGTATTTACCCTTACATTATGTGGCCATTTGAGCTAGATTTCTAGCTCAGACGTAAATAAAATTTGGAGCAGAGAAACTTAGAAGTGGAAGCTGTGAGTGGAGAGGTGAGCATTCTAGGGATAGGACATATAGTGGCAACAATGGATAAGTTAATATAATTTCATTAGAGCGTCAAGAGCTTTATGTCTGGAAGCACAGCTTGTACCATCCCCTTGCCACTTCTGCTGCACCTGCTGCAGTTATCTTCCCCTGCCACTGTTTCAGCTGCTGCTGGTTTTGCTGCTTCACTGCTGCTTGACCCTTTCCCCATCTTCCTTAAGGTTATTATCTTTCTGTAGTAGTTTATTCTCCTTATACTGTTATATTTAGTTTAGACTATAAGAAATACAATTTAATTTTTCCTGATTTCCAAAAAATCCACGTGGTAGTGAGTTTACCAGGGGAGGGATCCACCTTAACCTGGGACACATTAAAATACCAGAAGTGCTGAGGGGGTTTATTAATGATTTAAAAGGCATTGGTTGAAAGTTGGTGTATCAGTCAGAGGTACGCTATACAATTCTACACAAGGAATGGCAAATTTAGTACCTTTAGAAGGTGAAGCATTCTGTTCACTTAATTATTTGAGGAAAGAAAAGGTAAGCTAGAAAAAATGAGTCTAGTAAATCAGAAGTTAATTTTAGTACAAGTGTCCATCATAAATAAGCAAGAGTAAGCTAGGTTTGGGATTTTAAGGTAATTTTTTTCCCTCTGCATTTTCGATCCTTACTTAATCGATTCATAAATCAATTAATTACTGTCATGAGACTCAAGGGCAGCAGAAAATTGGGTTCAAATTAAAAAGAAAAGGAGGCAATTTGTTTTAAGATTGAAAGTTGAATGTTCAATAGAAGTTTAATCAGAAGTGACCCATTATTTGAAAAGTGGAACATCAATGTCTTTCTAATTTCACAGAACGCTTCATTAAATGAGTATCGAAAAGATCAGGTTAAGCGATCATTTCAAAAGGCAGGTGAGACAAAGGAGGGGTTTGGAAGCCTGCCACCAAATGCTGCTCTGGTTGTTCATTTCTCCTTGGAAGGGCTCGTAGAGAACCCAAATCATTACACTGGGAATTCCCAGATTAGAATCATAGAATCAACCAGGTTGGAAGGGACCTCCAAGATCATCCAGTCCAACCTAGCACCCAGCCTTATCCAGTCAACTACACCATGGCACTAAGTGCCTCATCCAGGCTTTTCTTCAACACCTCCAGGGATGGTGACTCCACCCCCTCCCTGGGCAGCCTATTCCAATGCCAATCACTCTCTCTGTGAAGAACTTCCTCCTAACATCCAGCCTATACTTCCCCTGGCACAACTTGAGACTGTGTCCCCTTGTTCTGTTGGTGGTTGCCTGGCAGAAGAGACCAATTCGCACCTGGCTACAACCTCCCTTCAGGTAGTTGTAGACAGCAATGAGGTCTGCCCTGAGCCTCCTCTTTTCCAGGCTAAACAACCCCAGTTCCCTCAGCCTCTCCTCATAGGGTTTGTGTTCCAGGCCTTTCACCAGCTTTGTTGCCCTTCTCTGGACAGCTTTAGCACATCAACATCTCTCTTGAATTGAGGAGCCCAGAACTGGACACAGCACTCAAGGTGTGGCCTGACCAGTGCTGAGTACAGAGGAAGTATAACCTCCCTCGTTCTGCTGGCCACGCTGTTCCTGATCCAGGCCAGGATGCCATTGGCTCTCTTGGCCACTTGGGCACACTGCTGGCTCATGTTCAGCTACTATCTACCAGTACCCTCAGGTCCCTTTCTGCCTGGCCTTTCTATACTGTACAGATTGAAAGTTAAAACCTAGTTTCTTATTAGAAGAGCAAACGTTCTCAATCCATTTAGATAGCCTGGTACCTAAAGAACAACTTACAAAAAGGCAATAAACAGCAAGGAGAACGTTTTTAAAGGCATGACTGGATGTCTGGGCTCTTAAAATTTGAGGTTGTCTCACAGTTGTATGACCTTGAAAAGTTTTTTTCGTAAATTGCTCCCATCTTTAGAGCATTAAGCTGCACTACACATAGAACATGCTGCACGTTGTACAAAGTGAAGGTGCCTAACTAGAAGTGAAGGCAGATTAATTTTATTCAGGGAGTGTGGGAGAGTACGAGGACAGCAGCTCCTACTGTGGGGGAAAAACATAAAGAAATAACGTAATTTGGCTTAGTGCTTTTTGGATTAGCATGCCTTTTTCTTAGTGGGGGTATTTACTAGAAATACGCTTAGCAAATTGCTGTTAAAAGAAAAACAAACATCAAACCAAAACATGCTTGTTGTGAGCCTGCTGAAAGAACAAATGAGGAGTCTGATTCAGCTTCCCACTGGAAAGTGTTGCTCTTGCTGTTAAATGCCAAGAGGCACTCTTGAGACGTCATCTAGACTCATCTCTGCCGTGTGCTCCTGGGGATAAAGAGTGGGCTTCTGTTACTTGGAAAGTTCATGCAGCTTTCTCTGATGAGCATGGTGCTTGAAAGACAATGAAAGGCAGGAGAAACAGAACATATTTGCCGTTGCCTTTCTAGCAGTTCTTTATTGAGGTGTCTTTTATGAAGACAAAAAAAAGAACAACTGTTTTAAACATTTCCCTTTAAGTGCGAAGCGAGACACTTTAGATGTCAGCAAGTTATTTCAGATAGCAATCTTGGATTACCTATTTGCAAGTATTATCTGTACAGACACACAGAGTGAAAAAATATTATCTATAAATGTGTACAAATGTACAACATTATAGTAACTTGTTTTACTTTGTATGCACTCTTAGGAAGGGCTATTTTTCTCTGGGCAGAAAGCTCAATCATGGAAAAATACCCAGGCCTGCTTAAAACACTGATTCTCTGAGTGACTCCTTTTCAAGGTCTTAGCAGGCAAGGTCCTGATTACACCATGAGCAAAATGACTTGAGCCTTGTGATGAAAAAAATGGCATTTGACTTATTTGCTCATCGTTGATTACTTGTGTTTCTGTAAAAGGCAGCAGCTGAGATGGTAGCAAAGGCTACCTGCTTACTTTGTCAGTTTGATGTGAACTCCACTAGGTTGGAAGCCTGTGGAAGGAAGGTTGATTGCTCAGTGGCTCTCAGAGAAAGGTCATGCTAATGTGGGAAAGCTTTCCAAAGCACAGGTGGCATACTAAAGAGAGAGTAACTGGGCTGAAATGAGAATGGAACAGTAATAAAGATTGATTAGAAGTGCAGGGAGCATATTTGTAGTCTGACCAGAAGATGGGTAATAAAAATCTCCCTCTTTTCCTAACAGGGTATGTGCTAAGCTTGTTGCAAAATGAAAAGTCACTGAATGGTTGCTAAGCTGAGGTAGAGCCTAAAGATAATGACTCCTTGTGCAAAGAAACAACGAACAAGTCCTTTACAGAGTGGTTTTATTTCATTGTACTTCGCTTTCTAGTAAAGTCTGTTGTCCTCCTTTCAGTTCTTATAAAATTTACTTCTGAAGAAAAATAAAGTTTCTCTTTTCAGGTATTTACCTCCAAGAAGATACCATGACTGATCCACACGTGAGCCCTGGCTGACTCAGAGTTCAGTCACACCACACACTTGTGTAATTCAACTTAGTATTTCTTTCTATTTAAGTTGTATAAGTGGAGCAAGACCTGCTCTGTGAAGGCATCTAAATTAAAAGAATGGGTATGAATGTGTTCTTCAGTGTTTGTTGAATGTGAGTTGAGTGTAGCATGGCTAGAATCCTAATCTGTACACTGCAGGTGTGTGTGGATACAGAACAGTTTAAATGCTGTTTCTCTGCTTTATAAGCATCTGCTCCCTCAATTTTTAAATTCTAGAGAGAGAATATTTGTCTAGATGGAGCAATAACTGATCTTGTGTAGCAAATCCAATTCAGAAGTTGTTCCCTTCCCTGACTCTCAGTAAGGTACCCAAGAACAAGTATAAATAATGTAATTATTTTTGAGTTATTGATTGCAATTATATGAATGATGATGAACAGCATTAGCACCACTGAAGCAGAATGGCAGTGTTCCCCAACCTCCCTGCAGTCAAATGACATGGCTTTGTAAACTAATGAACCAACTTAAACCAAAGATGAATAGGTGTTATGAATTACTCTTGAAGTATGTGTTTTATCTTTATAATAAATGACCTTGTGCATCTTCTCCCTGAGATCTAAAAAAAATAGTTTTCTGAAGGGAAGAACAACTTCATTTATTATTCTGATCCTTCTGTGACAAATTATACAACACACAGATGCATCACTTAACCAAAAATTTGTATGAGTCAGTGCTAATTATATAGTTTTAATTTTTTTGTTTTTTTTTAAAGAAAGTGATGGGAGCTTGCTACCAGAAATAATATTCTAGAAATGTAAGGGAAATACTGATGGAATATTGATCGTGGAGGCATTAATCTGTGCAAAAAATTAACAAGCAAACTTGCGAGCAGTGCAATAGGCCTTCTGAGACACAGCTTTTGCTGAGTTTTCTTGAGCAGGTCTGTGTCACAGTGTTCAAAGGAGCTTAATTTAGCAGGGAAGGTACTAGCTGAGGAGGTGAATTAAGCATTTGTAGGTAGCTATGCCTAAGCTGAGTGGATCTGAGCAGAGCACGTTGGCATATCGCCTCACCAATGTGATTATATTGCATTTGTGACCCATGCTTCTTTGGCAAGAGCTAACAGTGCTGTGCCTAGTTCAGAGCTGGCTCTTCGATCCATGCAGTGTACTGCATCAAGTAGTACAAACATTATTCCAATTCAGCAGGTGTGTGTCAAAGACCATCATTTTATCCTCCAGGGGTACATGAGTAAGATACTTCATATTGTTTGTTTAGAGGAAGTGGGTAGATTTTCTCCTCTGCGTCTTTTGTTTCAACTGAAGTTAACGGCTCTTTTAGCTAAAGTACTGATTTTCTTCATTCTTTGTGTGGCTTAGAACTCAGCACGAAAAAGAGCAAAGCTTAGTCACCTATGAAGAAGTTGTACAAACCAGGACAAAGCATCTAAATTGTTTGTCTCTCTCATTTGCACACTTCCTGATGTTAAAAACAATAAACCCTACAGCGATTTCAGCAAGTGAAAAGGTGGGGTGCCAGCTCTATAAATCGATCAGGTTAAAGCTCAGATCAGTTTGAATACGTTTTCAACCAAAGTTTTATTTGACTGCTGCTGAGCATGTAATTTCTGAGTGGAAATAACTTTATGACTGGTGAAGAATGTGTTTGGCATTGCAATCTAAATGAGAAAAATTACTCACCCTACACACAAAGGATAAGACACGTTTCCCAGAAGTCAGATGTGAAGATGTGCTACAAGTTAATATGTTAATGAGAAGCTTATAGTCTATCTACAGTCCTCAGTCGATCCCTCTGATAAGCCTGTGTGTGATTCTATGTGGCACACTGTGCATTGTACACTAAATAGGAATTAGAATGAAATACCTTAGGATATTCTAGTGAAAGTCAATAATATATTTAGGTGCTGGCATCCAAAATTAAATTCAAAACCCAGAATAAGATTCATGGACAAGGAAAGATTTAGGCCTTGCAAAAGGTGATACAAAATAATTATGATGCTGAAACCTAGTTGCCTAAAGCAAATCAGAATTTGGCAGAAGGCTTAAGGTGAAGTTCTGTTCCTCTTCAGGAAGTAGGTAAGTCTGGAGAGTTGTGCATCAGAAGAGTATATATAAAAGAACTGGTCATAACTAGTACACTTTAGAATGGTGTGATGTTCATGCACTGTCACAGCCTCCTGCTGATCTCTGAAATAGCTTTGTCTATAGTTTCTGTGCTTTGGTACCAAACTCATTGCTGTTGGTGAGCAGTGAGAGTCCTCATAGCATGCTTACCAAATAGAGCATCTCTGTCCATCAGGGTGCATCTTTACATGTATTCTTATACCATGTGCAGACTAGATGGACACTATGTTCCAAGCTTCTCCAAGAGGGGCAGTTCACACCATGCTTAAAGAGCAAAACTAGAGGTGCTTCACAAAAGCAAGGGCAATTTTAAAATATATACCTCAGGAGTTATAGAGAAAGCCTTTCCATTTCAGCTTAGTTTCTGAGTTGTTATGCCAGGTTAAGGATCACGAGTCTAGAATAATTCTCACTATAGGTGTGCACCTTCAAGGCTTGGTTCAGTTTCTGTTTTGTTGTTGCCCTGTTTTTTTGCTGGTTATCATAATTGCTATCAATATATTGGTTTTTTGTTTTCTTTTTTTTTTTTCAGTCCATACCTGGGCAGCAGTTTGTTATTTCCTTGTGATAGTAAATATGCAATCTAACTTATTCCTTTCTTTCAGCACAAGAAAAGGCAAACACTTAGTACAAATGACACATTAAGATCACCTGCTATTAAAAAGAGCAGTTGACCTAAGGGATGTAATTCCAGGAAACTGACCAACTCCTCATGTTATGTAAATGCTATCACTGTAGACAGAAGTTGCAGAAGATAAAAGTGCATTCTTTGTTTATTGTGTTTACATTTCATCTGAAGATTAAATCGTAGTGTATTTAATAGAATGTCTGATTGCTGCCTAGCTCAAAATGAAATCTGTGTGGATATTTTTTCTCCCTCTAGGCAAAATTTTTAGCTACTTTAGGAAGTGTAATTACACAGACAACTGCCATTCCAGAAATAGTCATAAGACTTAGGAGGTTTTGCTTGTTTCAGGGACTTTGAATCAGTTAATTATATCAGTGAAATAAGTTTAGTAATTGACAAAACTTAAGAAGAGTTTGAAGGAGTTTTCAGTCTCTGAACAAACTGCAATAAGGTTGTGAAGGAGGAAATCAATGTGGAATCCTAAAAACCTTATTTCTTTCTCACAGGATTCTAGCTTTCTCTCTGAAGCTCTTTTCCCTGTACATACAACAAAAACTGAAGTGATGGATCCTTCCTTCCACCTGCACGAGACCATTGCAAAGGTAACAGAAATCAAGATCTCCTCCTGCTTCCTTCACGTGGGCAAATTTGAGTTTGCTAATTTAGAAATTATTTCTGACAATACCTTGAATGCATTGTGTTTCATTGAGAGTCACCTTTGGATATACTGTTGCATCAGTCAGCTTCTGGGAATAAACACATCTATGTGTAAATGCTTCACCTTTTGACGTGAGTAGAGGGTATTGAGCCCCACGAGATGGCAGAAAGTAGCAAGTTTGTTGCTGTCAATTTTTTACTCTCTGAAGGCACCGTCATGTGCACTGGCAGTTTGTTTTATGAGCTGTCACAGTGATGCTCACATGGCAGACAGGGATATCCATCCCATGATTCTGGAGAGTGCTCTACAGAGAGGATGCTCCCAAAGTTAATGTCTTCTGACTCCCCTCTTGTCGACACTCTATAATACTGCCTCTGTGTTATTTATTAATACAATAAAATTTACTCCTTGCTCTTTCTTTGCTCTATCCACTCAGCACACTTTGTGCAAAGAGACATGACTACTAATGAGTTCAGCTTAGTGGATTTCTAGACTTTTTACAATTGGCTTTCTTATTAACCAGAACTTATGTAGACCTCACAAAAAGATTTGTTTATTCTGAGATACTACTTTTGGAAAAACAGCTGCCATTGAAACATTTCTTTTGGCAACAACAAAAATAAATTCACAAGATCAGCAGTGTGCAGATTTAGCATCTAGGCAGATCAGCATCTTTGGCAAAACAGCCAGTGACTGATCTTGGGTTGAACTTTAGCAGAGTCTGGTAGTTAAGGAACAAGCACAAGACAGGAGTATTCTGTAAAACACTTTTAATGGAACTGATGTTTTTAAAGCCATCTTTGGTACCAGACTGAAAAGTTTCACTACCTTTTCCCCCCAAAGACTGAGAGGAGTAGGCATGTGATTACTTACTGCATAATTGATTTGTGATTTACTAATTAGTGTGTGATGGGCCATGTGTAATCTGAATAATCTGTGTTTTAGTATTTGCTCTATAACCTTGACTGAAAGAAAAATATTTATTATATAGATAACTTGGAGCATTTTGAGTCTGCTTAAATCATTACAGATTATTTTAAGTAGGTTCACTGAGCATTGCAATTTTCTTCAATAAAACTTGATGAGGATTGCACTAGACTGTGCTTCCATTTTGCTTTTCAGGTTGTAGCCCAGGATATTTTTGTGCAGATGAATACATGGAGCATTGGAGCAAGGTCTTCAGCTGGTCATTTTGTCATCTTTATCCTAGCTTAATTGATCTCAAAGTAGTTTCTGAATAAGTTGAATAACCATTTTTTTCTAAATGTCATCTACTGCTTGCTCTTTTTTATAGTTAATGAATGAGGTTGTTACCTCTTGGTTCTGTCCACTACCCGCCTTAAGCTTCTCAGGATGACTAAGCCAGCCATTGACCATCCCTTCTCCTGCAAGAGAATCTTTCCCTTGCCCCTTCTTTATCCTAGTGTTTACCATCTGTCCCAATTTGAAAGCATTTTCCACAGGTGAAAGTAGAGAAACGTGTGTGGTATTTTATAGAAGGCCAATATGACTTCATGTGGTAACATTCATCCAGTTTTATACCTAAAGTGACAGCATATCACCTTTTCCTTGATGGAATCTTCTTTCAGCTCTCCATTTGATTCTAGGGGCTGTATGTTAGGGCAAACAAGATGCTGCTTAGGCAGTCAGAATTCTACAAAGTCATCTTATTTTAGAGTTTTTGTTTTTCAAACTGGCAGTGGTTCCTATGCTTTGGACAGCTGGAAGGTTGCTGGGGATTTGGTGGTGGTAGTGATGGTGGTTTTTTTCTTGTCTCCATTATTGAAACTACTGTTCTCTCTATACTTCACACACATCAGTTCTCAATGTGACCTCTTTAAGGGGGAAAAAGCTTAATGAAATCACGTTTCTTGGGCTAGGAAAAAGCACATACCAGTTTAGCCTTAGCAAAACCACCTATAAGCTCTAAAAGAAGAGAAACAGATGGAGATACAAGTCTTTTATTACTTCTGTTGTTGGTCAGTTGTCCGTGGTCGGTGGATGAGTGATAGAACAATGTTTTCTGTCGTACTGTGCACATGAATGATACATGATCTGTGCTGCTTTGACAATTAGCTGTTCTAGTAAACAGTGGAATACTAATTTTGTTTGTTTGTTTGGGGTTTGGGTTTTTTTTGCATTTATCATTTGCTCTCTATACCTGATGGTTGTCTTTGAGCTAGCACAGCTGAAAAGAAGTAAGATACGTTTTTATTCGAGTGAGTTAGAGGAGTGGATAAAAAAACAGAAATGTTATATATCCTGAAATAACCTTTGATCTTCTGTCTTTGAAAACAGAGTTTTGTTGACTTTTGTAAGCAAGCTAAAAAGGAAAACGATTGTGATTTTGACTTAGAAGTTGCAAACCCTTAGGTTTATTTGTGAGACTGCAGAAATTCTCATGCAATTCTCTGAACTCCTTGAAAACCTCATGATGTGAGTGATCAAGATTTATTTTCTTACTGAAGTCTTTAAATAATATTACTTGGATATGGGATTCAAAGGAAATACTATAATTTATTTACTTAACTAAGCACTCTTAATGCTGTTCCTTAATCTGAAGTCTTCATATTTTCATTGAGTTACTCTGAAGAGATGAGTCCACATAATATCTTCAAAAGATTAGAAATCTCTAGCTTTATATTAAATTACTTGTATTTGCAAAATAAATCCATAGTGAGAACTCAGCTTGGAGTCAGAATTTACACTCCTCAGTTGGAAGTTAATGCCCTTCAGCAGGCACTTGCCAATTCTGTAAGCTCCATTGCAATTGCGAGTAAAATGTATCTCATAACAGCTACAGAACCTCTAATTTCAAAAGGACTTTTCATACAAAACTGTTTTTTTATGTTAAAAGGAATTAAGATCCAAATATATTAAACTAAATATTTAATAACTTCGATTTGCTTTCTTCTCAGAAATGGCTCATGAAAAATTTTCAAGCTATAACTTTTTAGTCTTTTTTGAGACCAAACCTACTTTTATTACTCTTAAAATTTTTCACATGATGAAAACATCAAATTCTGACCAGCTTTTTAAAGGTACATCCCTGGTTATTTTACCACTATTTCTCCAAATATCAAATCATAGAATCATAGAATCAACCAGGTTGGAGGAGACCTCCAAGATCATCCAGTCCAACCTAGCACCCAGTCCTACCCAGACATCTAGACCATGGCACTAAATGCCTCATCCAGGCTTTTCTTCAACACCTCCAGGGACAGTGACTCCACCACCTCCCTGGGCAGCCTATTCCAATGCCAATCACTCTCTCTGTCAAGAACTTCCTCCTAACATCCAGCCTATACTTCCCTTGGCACAACTTGAGACTGTGTCCCCTTCTTCTGTTGCTGGTTGCCTGGCAGAGGAGACCAACCCCCACCTGGCTACAACCTCCCTTCAGGAAGTTGTAGACAGCAGTGAGGTCTGCCCTGAGCCTCCTTTTCTCCAGGCTAAACAACCACAGTCCTAGTTCACAGAACTATTGTAGCATGCACCACTATTAACTACTTCTATTGACTTTGAGGACTATGAAAATGTGTGTAATTTGTCAGGTTTTCCATGCTAGTAGATTATAGAAGTTCAAACTGTAGGAAGCTCAAGTTGAGGAAACGCTTGGGAGTCTCTAGAGATACAGATCTTGGAACACAGATCCAAAATATTGTAAGTCTGTGTCCCAGTTTATGGCCCCAAGCCACCCAGGATTGGATGACGGAAATGATATTTACTCCATTCAGAGAGCAAAAATGAAGATACTGCATACTGATTGGATGTTTAAAGAGAGATTCTATTTACAGGAGCATATGTACAAAAGGCAATCAGGTAGATTAAGCACATGCACAAACTAGGCTAAGTTTATCGGACTAAAAACCTGGTAGGCCCAAACAGGCCTTCTAGAATCCTCCATCCCTTCCGTCCTCAATAGGCCCGAGAGTAGGCCAAAGCTGCTCTCCCCAGCTTAGGCCTCCAAGGCCTCAGCAGGCCGCGTGACACAGCTCAAAATTCCCTGCCAGCTAGAAGCCATCTTCCCCACACGAACCATGAGGTAAGTAGGGATGTGCGCTCTTCCCAGAGAGAAGTGACGGGAGGAAAGGCAGCGAGGAGAAGAGCTATCAGCCGGGCACTGCCTTACAAGCTGTGATACCAGAAAGTGGTAATGAGTAACAGTGTTAGAATATCCTGGGATGACCAGGTCTGTCCCCTGGGATGGGACTTCTTCTCTGTGCTCATCTTAAGGGAACCTGGGGCCTCTCAAACTATCAGCCTGCAGCTGATTGCTTATCGTTGTTTGAAGTTAAGGGAGATTCTGCCATATCTGAACTATAGATTTTGTGATCCTTGGAGCCCTGCTACCAAGTACTCAACACTGGTCAGGCCACACCTTGAGTACTGTGTCCAGTTTTGGGCTCCTCAATTCAAGAGAGATGTTCATGTGCTGGAACGTGTCCAGAGAAGGGCAACAAGGCTGGTGAGGGGCCTGGAGCACAAACCCTATGAGGAGAGGCTGAGGGAGCTGGGGGTGTTTAGCATGGAGAGGAGGAGGCTCAGGGGGGAACCTCATTGCTGTCTACAACTACCTGAAGGGAGGCTGTAGCCAGGTGGGGTTGGTCTCTTCTGCCAGACAACCAGCAACAGGACAAGGGAACACAGTCTCAAGTTGTGCTGGGGGAAGTATAGGCTGGATGTTAGGAGGAAGTTCTTGACAGAGAGAGTGATTGGCATTGGAATGGGCTGCCCAGGGAGGTGGTGGAGTCACCGTCCCTGGAGGTGGTGAAGAAAAGCCTGGATGAGGCACTTAGTGCCATGGTGTAGTTGACTGGATAAGGCTGGTTGCTAGGTTGGACTGGATGATCTTGGAGGTCTCTTCCAACCTATTCTATTCTATTCTATCCTATCCTATCCTATTCTATTCTATTCTATTCTTCCAAGCTAAAGCCTCCGTTCTGGAAATAACAGGCTGTGGTCAATTATTAGTGTCATTTCTTCTATTTCAGCGATGACTAATTTAACTACAGAATCTGTGTCCAGTACTTAATTTGCTACAATATTTTTTACCTCCATTAGTAATCCTTGTATTTTGTTTCCTTTGGAAAATCTTAATGGCCAAATCTGCTTAAAAAGGCCAAAAAATAGCTAAGTTTCATAGCACTGAAAAAATCCACTTTCCATATGTAGAAGCATGCACTTTACAGCTGCTTATGTGAGAGACGCTGCATTTAAAGTGACAGTCTCAGATCCTTCAGCGACCAGATGAGACCCAATCCGATTGGCTCTGCATCTATTTGAACATGCATAGTAATTGGTATTTCTGAGATACAGTTGCTATCTATTTCTTGAAGCTATATTTCTTTTGTCACAGCAGATTGAGCTTTGGACACAGAAAGTCTTGAATTTGGTGCAGAAGGCATACTGGCACTAGGTGGTGGTTAATGTAGAGGGAATGCTTACTTTACTAAAATGAGATCTATTCATTCAGACCTGGCAGTGAAGATAGACTCATAGAATCGGTCAGGATTGGAAGGGACCACAGAGATCGTCTGGTTGCAACCCACCTGCCAATAGCCAGGGACACCTCACACTAGATCAAGATGGCCAGAACCTCATCCAGCCTAGCTTTAAACACCTCCAAGGATGGGGCTTCCACCACCTTTCCCGGACAACCTGTTCCAGGGTCTCACCACCTTTGTGGTGAAGAACTTCTTCCTAGCATCCAGTCTGAATTTACCCATTTCCTGCTTTGTTCCATTCCTTCCAGTCCTGTCACTACCTGACATCCTAAAAAGTCTCTCCCCAGCTTTCTTGTAGGCCCCCTTCAGATACTGAAAGGTCAGAATAAGGTCACCTCAGAGCCTTCTTCTCTCCAGACTGAACAGCCCCAACTCTTTCAGTCTGTCCTCACAGGAGAGGTCCTCCAGCCCTCTGATCATCCTGGTGACCCTTCTCTGGACACTTTCCAGCTCATCCATATCCCTCTTGTAATAGGGATATGTTACAGATGGTGATATATCTGGGGTAACCCCCCTGAAACTCTTGAAAAAAGGCAACTGTAAAGAAGTAGTATCTATTACTGATTTTCTTCTTTATTGATGGATTATTGAAGGATCCACTCTGGTTCTTTTTTGTATTTTCCAGAATATTAGATATGAGCAAACCAATTTATCCAAGCTGATTGATTTCAGAAAAAAAAGGTTTTATTACTTCTTGGTGGATGTATAGCCTTCAGAGTAGAAATAGCCTTGCTAGATGAGAACAAAGCTCCATTTTCTACAGAAGTTTGCCACTGACAGTAAAAATATTAGATTCTTGAGGAAAGAATATGTAATATCAGAGAATTGTAACATAGTACTAATTCTGGTCTAATTTCTCACTTACTGTCAATTGGCAGTGCAATATTTCTTAGTCTCACAATCACACCTCTGCACCAGTTTCCATCTCTGCTACATGTCTAGTTGTCTATGCCCTTTTAAGATTCATTTGCATTCCGACTTTCATAACATCCCATAGCAACACTTCCCACAATTTAATCTCCCCACATTGCTTTGTGCTTGCTGCTTGTGTATCTCACTAGATTTCTTTTTTTACCTGCTTTAATGTAAGAAATAATAAATGAGCTATGTACTGTATTTACCATTTTGAACTGCTAGCGATGTGTAGATTCTCTGTGATATTTTCTTCTCTAATCCTTGTCCAAAAATATTCAACATGCTATGTTTTTTTAGACTGCTCTCTTAACCATTCATGACCACCTGAATATTTCTTTCTTCAGTGATATGAGCTAGTACCTACATTTAAATTGTAGGAAAATAGATTAGGTTTAGATAGGATCTTAGGAAGAAATTCTTCGCTACGAGGGTGACAAGACTCTGGAATGGGTTGTCTAGAGAGGTTGTGGATGCCTCCTCCCTGGGTATGTTCAAGGGCAGGCCTTGAGTAGCCTGGTTTAGTTGAGAAGCATCCCTGCTCATGGCAGGGAGGTTGGATTAGGTTATCTCTAAGGTTTCTTCCAGTCTAAGCTATTGTATGATTCTGTGATCCCGATTGTCTGTGTATACTCATAGGTTGTTTCCTCCCACATAGGCAGAGAGGGACCTGGGGGTACTGCTGGTCAACAGCCAACTGAATATAAGCCAGCAGCATGCCAAGGTGGCCTCCTGGTCTGTATCAGGAATAGTGTGGCCAGCAGGACCAGGGAAGTTCTTCTGCCCTTGTACTCAGCACTGGTTAGGCCACACCTTGAGTACTGTGCCAGTTCTGGGCCCCTCAATTTAAGAAAGATGTTGAGGTGCTTGAATGTGTTCAGAGAAGGACAACAAGGCTGCTGAGGGGGCTGGAGCACAGCCCTATGAGAAGAGGCTGATGGAGCTGCGGGTGTTCAGCCTGGAGAAGAGAAGGCTCAGGGCAGAGCTCATTGCTGTCTACAACTACCTGAAAGGAGGTCGTAGCCAGGTGGGGTTGGTCTCCTCTCCCAGACACAGAACAAGAGGACACAGTCTCAAGCTGTGCCAGGGCAGGTTTAGGCTGGATGTTAGGAAGAAGTTCACAGCAAGAGTGATTGGCATTGGAATGTGCTGCCTTGAGAGGTGGTGGAGTCACTATCCCTGGAGGTGTGCTGATCCTAGACGTCTTTTCCAACCTGGTTGATTCTGTGATTCTGTAACATATCACTTCATATTTTCCTCCAGTGGGCTTGACATTTGTTTAGCACAATGCTCAAATAATCTGGAATGCAGGTCAAGAAAGACACAAAGAAACAGTATCTTTCAATCTTGATAGCAGAATTGTGGTTAGTGTTCAATTTGATGAAACTTAGTTCCCATTGCTCATCATTCCCAGTGTGCTGTGCTTCTATGGCCACTGAAACTGGGGAAAGCCAGGAAATTATTTAAAGCTTTTCATATCTCCAAGGCAAAGAGGGCTTTCATGATTTTTTTCCCCCTGCTTCTCCTCTGTGAATGGCTTGGTGCTAAGTAATAATGGAAAAAAATCAACATAAATTTTTACATGAGGCTCGGTGTAAGAACAAGTAAGCAGCTAATCGTTGCTTGTGCTCTCTGAAGAGGGTAGGTACCTTAATTTCATGAACCCTTTCATGAAGAGGAGGCTGCTGAATGTGGCAGGTAAAATGAATGAGAGATGTGCAGCTATTAAAGAGATAGATCTGTAATCTGAGTGCTTGGAAGATCTAATTTGTCAGAACACTTATCAAATCGATTTATCTTAGATCTTGGCACTTTAAAGTAGATTTACGGAAGATTGCTGCAAGGCCCAGGCTGATCTGAAAGCCTCAGAGAAGAAGGAGAAATATGTAGGCTTCCTAGTGGTGAAAAACCAAGACATTGATTACAGCAGCATGTTGCAGTACAAAACTTAGTGATATCTTAAGTGAGATTTGCAGACTTTGTAATTTCAACTGTGTCTTGCAATAAATCTATCAGGTATTAAAATGAAGAAATGTATGCCTGAGTGGCAGAGAGGAGATTTTCCCATCAAGCCAGAACAATCATAGAATGGTTTAGGTTGGAAGGGACCTCAAAGTTCATCCAGTTCTAACCCCTCCACCATAGGCAGGGACACCTCCCACTAGAACATATCGCTCAAAGCCTCATCCAACCTGGCCTTGAACACCTCTAGGGAGGGAGCAGCCACAACCTCCCTGGGCAACCTGTGCCAGTGTCTCCCCACCCTCACTGGAAAGAACTTCTTCTTAACATCTAGTTTGAATCTCCCCTCTGCCAGTTTAAACCCATTACCTCTCGTCCTGTCTTACAAGACCTTGTAAATAGTCACACTCAGCCTTCCTGTAGGCCCCTTCAGATACTGACAGGCTACTCCAATGTCTCCTTGAAGCCTTCTCTTCTCCAGGCTGAAGAGCCCCAACTCTTGTAGCCTGTCCTCATAGCAGAGCTGTTCCAGCCCTCTGAGCATCTTTGTGGCAGGTGAACCACATTTTCAGCAAATGCCTACTCAGAAAAGTATGTGCTAGTTTTCCATGAGATTCAGCAGGGTGGTTCAGCAGAGTGTTTCTTGGGAACTAATCAATCAAAGTTATTAAAAAGTTTGAAAATACTTTTGTATTATGAGATATGCTCACTTGAGTAGCCTAATAAGGCTCAGATTATGCAGTTCTGAGAGCTCTCATGGCAGTCCCCCAAAAGGGAGTGCCACCAGAGCCACTTACACTGAATCAGCCATGGAATAATAATAATATTTTATTGATTTTCATTTTGGCAGGCACCAAAGTGTTGAAAGGTATGCCAGAAGTGACATAATTGGTTTTATGATGAGTAATGGGTGCTGACAGACAACTCTTGAGGAAATTATTAGTGATCTTGATTATTCTGCACTTCAATTACGGAGCTGCATAAAGCAGAATTAACTACTGTAATGAAATTAACTTCTAAACATTAAATAGAACAGCAATAGGAAGAAGTATTTCCATTTCTGGAGGAACTAACATCTTTTTTGGTGTGTAACATAATGTAGTATTTTGATTCTTTAAAATATATAAACACTTCCTGGAAGATGACAGGGAGATTTCTTTCTTGAAACAGATAGAATGAGAAGTACTGAACTGTGGGACTGTTTGCAAATGAAATTTGCATTTTGACCATGAATCGCTTGCAGCATGGGAATATTGATTTGAGGAATTTTCTAACAGGATTGTGCTATTCTGTTCCTTTGAAGCATTGAAGATAGGTAGGTAGATTAGATAGATAGATAGATAAATATTCCCATGTATCTGTTGTCTAGTCCCATTACAGAATCACAGTATGTTAGGGACTGGAAATGACCTCAAAAGATCACCCAGTCCAACTGCCCTGCCAGAATAGAATCACATATACCAGATCACACTGGAACTTATCCGGGTGGATCTTGAGTATCTCCAGAGAGGGAGACCCCACACCCACCCTGGGCAGCCTGTTCCATTAATTCTCTAATAAAAGCTTAGGGAATACCCCTTCATCTTGGCAATGCAATAATATCCATAACTTCAGTAGTTCCCGTCTCCGTAATCTCCCTAAAAACAAAATCTGTAGTTTGGTGCTTGCTAACTCTGCTAAACATTTTCATCTTCCTGCAATTGAACTCTTTTTTAGTATGTTTCTGTACTGCAAAAGCTAAAAGTAATTATAGATGTATTTATATGTAACTGATATATGAGATTGCCATAAATTACTGAGATGTTAAATTTATGAAAGGTTATGTAACATACCTAAATTAACAGGAAGGTGGTAAACTCTTAATAGTCCCAAAGACTTAGGGCATAGATTTTGAGTCAGTAGAATAATATTCTAAAGAACAGGATTAATGCTGTTTGCTGTCAGAGTTCAAAATCAACCTGAATCTCATTGTAGTCAAGCAGCTTGAAACTTCTTTGCATTTCACTGAAACATCTGTTGTAGCTTTGGCAGGGGTGCAAACAATCCTCGTAATATCAGACGCAGGCACTTTCACTAAACCATGTGCAGCACGTTTGTGTTGCAGAGTTTTACCAGAAACACTTCTGCCAGCATATTATTACTGGCATAACTATTTCAGCTGAGTACATTCACATTCATGAGTTGTCTCCACTACAACATACCCTTTTTGGTCCTGAAAAAGCTGTGCAACGATGTGACTAGGCATCCCAGTGGCCTCGACATCCAGGCAGCTGTGCATCTGTCTTCTGTTTTCATTTAAACATTTCCTCTGTGTAGAAACAGAGGATTTGGTAGAATTGTTTAAGATTTCCAAACAGCAGAGACACAGTATTGCTCTAGTCAGAGTTACAGCCCTTAAAGTGATAAAGTGCTTGCGTGGTGCTTGTGGAATGAATCTGAAATAGTCAGGAACAGAAGCCCAATGCACTCAAGTACACAGCGGAGCCAAGCCGAGCCCAGCAAACCCTTTATCCGTGCAAGGCCCAGGCAGATACGTGGCAGCATTCCCCTGCATCACAGTCTGGTATGCTAACTGGGGATTTTTGCTTGAATATCATTTTTTCCACCATGAAAAAATGACACTTTGGAGTGTCAGTTTTCACAGGTAATTTCTGCTGTTAACTTCTTTTGGTGATGTATTCCTTTTGATGCAGTTTTTGAAACTCGTGTCTTCAGCTGTGTACACCAGAATTTCACACCGTTTCTCAGTTTCCTCGTCACCACACTTCCAAAGACATGAGTTCTACACAGACCAATGGAACACTCTTGTTCTTTAAAAGACATACTGTGGTTTTGTATTTGGAAATCAAATTATTTAAGCCTCCAGCCAACAAACAGGAATATGGACCAGGGGTAAGTGGCAGAGATGCTGAGTGAGGTTAACATAACAGAAGGACAGTTCTCGGTGTATGAGGTAACCAAGCTTGAGAACCTGATCAATAGACATATTTACAGTAATCTGCTGCTGACACTGAATTTTCAGATGTGGAATTTGGCCTTGTGCTGAAGATACCAGAGTTGTCTGCGGTGTTATTGGGATGCTCTCTCATACGTAAAAGCACCGATATGGGCCTTTAGCCTGTGAAATTGCAGGATGACTTGGGGCATCTCATTATTTTTCTGTTTGTTTTCCCTCAGCTGGCAGCTGTTCCTGGTATTTCAGCAGCTCTCACCTGTCCTAAGGTGATATAGCAGCATAGATGCAGTGCCACGCACCAACTCCCAGAAAGTCTCTGCATAACTTAAATGGCTTGCTTTACTGATGGGCCTCTTATATACTGGTTCAAAGCATCTTGCTGGTATTTATGATTTAATGGTATTTGTGATGTGCAATTTGAGACGTGCAGAGCTACATTGTCCATGGTGGCAGTCAAACTGAATTTGCACAAAACCAAACATCCACAATTTTCTGCAAAGACACAGAAACTGCTTGATTTAGCACATATTCTCTTAAGCGCACAAGTGAGAGCTTTTGTTTTACCTTTAGCCTTCTTGCATGAAAGAACATATAACCCAGTTCAAACAGAGGATAAATAAGAACTTGCTGAAAACTCCCTTCTAACAATGTGTATTTTATTCTGTAGCTGTTGTCAGTAGCAATAAAAATGAGAGCAAATCTGTTGATATAAACTGGCACGGTAACATTGGGGATGCTATATGAATTGTGGTGAACAGGGTAGTAATAGTGTTCAAAGGGAAAAAGCTGTCTAGGGATTTTCTCTGTGTTGGATGTGAAAGAGGTGACTTTGCTGCTGCAGACATGAGGTGTTCTGACAGACAGTCATACTGTGTTTGGCCAGACAGCATATTCTCTATCTGCTTTAGCCTAGTTAGGGTAGATAGGCTTGGAATATTTCAGCAGTTCTTTGTTCCTGAAAGCAAGTAGCCTCAAGGACGCTTGCACTTCATGTACGAACTCTGATGGATAAAGACTAGGTAATAAAAATAAACCAAAATTGCAGAACCCCTGGTAAAAATTTGATGAACCAGCTGCACCATCAAGTGCAACTTCACTTGATTCAGTCAGATATTTAAACCCAATCCTAGTCCCCCATCTTCACAACATTCTTCCAGTCTTGTCTGCTAATAACTTCTTCAAAATGGAAGAAGCGTTACAGGAAAGAACTAATTTCATTTGCTCCTGTGCTATTTATCTGTGAAGTTATGGAAAGATAGAAAGTTGGATGGACTGGATGATCTTGGAGGTCTCTTCCAACCTGGTTGATTCTATGATTCTAAGATATCAAAACACAAGTATTCCATTCTCTGCTTCTTTTCCAGTACCTGGAATTTAATGTTTTTAGTTTAGAGAACTCTGACAACACTGAAAATGTCAAAATAACCAAGAGACTGGCTCCAATAAAAAAAGAGAAGACAAAAGAGTGAGACAGCTTAGCCATTAGGAGCATGTTTGTGTAGAAACCATTCCCTTGGATTGTCTGTGTTTTTACTTCTAACTGTTCAGTGCTCCTACTGTCAGGAGAGAATTAATTCTACATTCCTTAAATCCCAGCTCCCTAAATCCCAGGGAGCGGGGATTGTTTAGCTTGGAGAAGAGGAGGCTCAGGGGAGACCTTATTGCTGTCTACAACTACCTGAGGGATGGTTGTAGCCAGGAGGAGGTTGCTCTCTTCTCTCAGGCAGCCAGCACCAGAACAAGAGGACACAGCCTCAAGCTGTAACAGGGCAAACATAGGCTTGAAGAGAGGACAAAGTACATCACCGAGAGAATCATTGGCAACTGGAATGGGCTGCCCAGGGAGGTGGTGGAGTCGCCGTCCCTGGAGCTGTTCAAGGCAAGGTTGGACGTGGCACTTGGTGCCATGGTCTAGCCTTGAGCTCTGTGGTAAAGGGTTGGACTTGATGATCTGTGAGGTCTCTTCCAACCTTGGTGATACTGTGATACAGTGAAATCCTTTTTATAGTGCAGCAAGACTCTATATGTTCTTTTAAAAAAAGTTAGTACTGGCTTCTGTTAGAGTATTTCCTAACCAGATTGCTGTTTAGAACAGCTCCTGAATTCTTGTTTTAGGCCTAAATTTTCCTCAGTTTCTCTCAAAGTTTGTCTGCCAGCTGTCAGTGAAAAGGGAGCAAATCATTGCATCATTTTTCCGCCTAGACTTGCACTTTAAAGTGAAGTAAGCAAAAACATGTCAACTCCAGCTGATCCAGCCAAAACACAGGATAAACATGTAAGTTCATACATAATATGTAGTTTTAAATCTTGTGATAGAAACCCAAGATTGGTACTGTTTGTACATATTATTTTACTCAAAATTACAGCAATCTTGCCTAAGCAAAAGAAGGTAAGGTAGGACTAAGAGGGAACATTGTTTAATCCCCATCCTGTGTATGAGAAAATGAAAAACTGTGGGTCAAAAATGATACTTAGGCCCCACTACTGCTATCTACTTAGCCATTCCAACAGTCTTAGCCAAGGTCAGCGAAAGCTATGCAAAAACACCAGCCAGCGGCAGCCAGAGTGAGGAAGAGAAGAGGAAGAAAGTGCAGCACACTTTATCCTAATGCAGCAAGCAAATGGAATGATATAGACTTATCATTTAGACTTTCTTTTTGTATCCAATCCCCTGTTTTATTTACTTTTTATTCAAATATGTCCAGAACGTTCTTATTTCTTCTTTATAATTTAAAAGCAGGCTGGAGTGTTAGCTTTAAGCCACCACACTAGGACATGTATCAAAGCTGAAGCTGCATTTCTGAAGTTGGAATTTAAATTCACAGAATTAACCAGGTTGTAAAAGACCTTTGAAATCATCAAGTCCAACCTATCACCTAACACCTTCCAATTAACTAAACCATGGCACCAAGAGCCTCATCCAACACCTTCCTTCCAACACCTCCACTTCAGTGTATGAAACTGTAGCTTGGTCTTGTCCTTTGTTTTCTTCTATTCAATTTTATTTACTCCTGATATGTTTTTATGCAGGTGCTTAAATTAGGTATAACCAAAAAGTTGCAGTTATGTGTCTTCTATTAGATCTTCTGAAATGAAGGTCAGCAAAATCAACATGAAGGAAAACTCTCTTTTCAAATACAATTGAACAATGTGAAGAAATTTTTGACATTATAGAAGTTGTGAGGCAAAATTAGCACATACTTTAAAAAAAAAAAGGTGGCCAAAGAAAGGGTTTAAGCAAGAGCTATTACGAAATCCCAAGAAGAGCATCTTGTTTATTCATTTGGTTTTATTATGAGCGTAGTCAATAGCAATAAAAAAATACTGCCAGTTTGCTGAGATGCTCAAGTGTTAAAGTAGCCAAGATTAGAGCAATTAGCATTAAACTAAGAACAGGTGATTTGACTTAAACTAGAATAAGAAAATTAGCCAAAGTGTCTTTCAGAGAATTGTGGACTGAAGATCCTTTGTCAGAAACAGTGGGAATGGTTGAAGTGTTTCTTCTTATTTTGGTAGGTACAAGGGAAGAGATCACTTTGGAATAAGGTCAGAGAGTGTTTTTATGATCTGTTCAGCACGTTTGAGAGGATAGCTAAGCGGTGTCTATGAGTAGGCAGTAGTATTTGTCTCCCTGCTTCACACCTGAAAGCAGATCTGAGTTGAGTTGTGTTACTAAAGCAGTTACTTCTGTGCCCATGACAATTAACGGTAGTCATACTGAAAGAATTTAGTCTGAGCAGGCAGTGTAGGACAGTAAAATCCAATATTTTTAGTATGTTCTGACTGAAGAAAGTTTTCTGTCTGCTGGAGTTTTGAGGTGAGAGTGTTTCCACTTGAAGAGCAACAACAGACAGAAGCAAGTAATCTTAGACTGCTACTGGTCAGATTTGCTTTAAAGACATCAGAGTTCAAGTATGATCCTTGCTGTTTCCATTTAAGTCCAACAGAGCAGATTCAAGACCACGTTTTATGGTAATCTGCATGAGATTAGTCAGCAAACAGGAGTGATCACTCCATCCACCAACTGTTCTTTGGGCCCTGGGCTGGAATTATCTTTTGCAAGCTAACCATAAAAGCAAAGGAATATAAAAGATGTACTTTCCTGCAGTGGAAATGATATTTTTATTTCATAAGCAGAGATCATATACTGGCTATGAAGCTATTTTTTATTTTAATACCTTCTTGTAAAACTAACGGCTAGGGGGTTCATAAATTGCAGCCTATTTCCAACCCTGCACATATCACATTGATTTTCAAAGATACAGCATCTGTATTATCCCTTGAAATAACGTGAGTTCAAAATTTAAACTAATATTACAAAGTACGGCATTTAGACCTAAAAATGTTTAAAGAAAAGAGCCCAGGAACCGATAAATGAAAAGCAGTATTTCAGGAGGATAGAAGGAAAGGGTAGAAATTGTTCCAGAGTAGTGGAGTAGTATATTCTATTATGCTACAGCCTTTTCCTCATCTAAAAATAATATGATTATGTAGGGATAAAAACACGGCTTTACTATTAACCTTATTTTGAAGAGATTTGTGACCTGACTTCTATTTGCTTTGAAGACTCATGCATGAATCAGTAGTGTTTTCTTGAAGATTCGTGCATGAAAAAGCAGCGTTTCCTAATAGTTATGTGATAATTCTTCAATCTCAGAGTGTTCCTCCTGTCTTTCCTGTAGTTGAAAAGATAGCTCTTTTGTTTAATTGCTTAGATGCATCAGTAGTGCGTGCACATGGACAATGCGTCTGGACATTCCAAGATACTTGTAAAGATCTACTTATGCTGTGTTAGACTATCATTGAATCATAGAATCAACCAGGCCAGAAGAGACCTCCAAGATCATCCAGTCCAACCTATCACCAGCCCTGTCCAATCAACTAGACCATGGCACTAAGTGCCTCATCCGGTCTTTTGTTCAACACCCCCAGGGATGGTGACTCCACCCCCTCCCTGGGCAGCCCATTCCAATGGCAAATCATTCCCTCTGTAAAGAACTTCCTCCTAACATTCAGCCTGTACCTGCCCCGGCACAACTTGAGACTGTCCCCCCTTGTTCTGTTGCTGGTTGCTTGGCAGAAGAGACCAACCCCCACCTGTCTACAACCTCCCTTCTGGTAGTTGAAGACAGCAATGAGGTACAGTGTTGAGTGTATTGTAGTCAAGGAGATTAATTTACCCAAAGATCATAGCCTCTGCAGCCATTTATCTGAAACTTGCTCAGTCAGGGAGAATAACTAATCCATCAGAATTACAGAAAGCTCACTGAAATTTCAAGGTATCCATCTAAAAAAAAAAAAAGGGGCTGCACAATCAAGGTTAGACTAAAATTGACATGTGCTAAGGATGATACAAGTCAGCATTGTCAGAAGGGAATGCTTTTTTTTTTTTTTTCAAACATGTAATTAAAGCAAGCATAAAGATAGTTGAATACAAGCTGATTTTAATCTGTGGAGAGTGAATGTGACATCTTGTTACACTGAAGCACTCTCCTTTTGTGATCAGCAGCATTGAGTCAGCATGTCTTTTTTAACTTGGAGTGAGGCAACCTTACAGATTTCACTTCATCTTTCCTAAGTATTCAAAAATTCTAGTATGTAAGTAACTCAGGGGGAAAATCTGGACAATAACTTTTAGCAAATAGCCTTTATTGATTATTAGGCCTGTAGTGGGTTGAGAAATCCTCCCTCCCCTCACTATTGGAATTGATCAGACAAGTTTAGATGGCTTGGAAGTAAGATAAAGCTATATTTACAGCAAAGCTAGATTTGCAAGCATATGTACCCAATATATTTACAAGTATTTATGATTTTATACAAATTAGATATAATGCAGAAATCCAGATTCCTTGCCAGAGAAAGGATCTGCCCAGAAGGGGCTCAAAGCCCCCCCCTCTCTCTCTCCATCTTCTTTCCCGGACAAAAACCAAAACAACCAGCAAAGCTTACTTGTTATCTGGTTACTCAAGGTTAGTGGAAGATACTGGAGCGAAGTGAAAGGGAGGGGCATCCCAAAGCAAAGAGGGACAAAATATTTACATTTTGGCATTTTATCCCCTTCAGCAAAGCAATGAATGATACAGACTTTCATCATTATTTTTGTTTTACAACCAATGATCTCATTTCCCTCATTAAAATATTCCAATTAGCTTCAGACCAGCAGAAGCCCAAATAACCACTGATATTACAGGTTGTTGCTTGTTGGTTTGTATTTATTTTCTTAGGGCTTTTTTTTTTTTTTGTATGACAGATATAAAAATACAATTGCTGCATTTTTCTTAATGAGTTTTCAACTTTATTACTTAAAGCATCTAGTAGGCAAAACCAGGCTTTCTACTGGCTTAACAGACCTCTGTGCACATGCTCCCTCTCTTACGAAATGGCTTTACAGTAAAAAGGTGAAGATTGTGCCTTTTAAAAAATAATCTCCTTCATGAATTGTTTCCTTGATAGATCATTTTGAGGAACTTAATTTGAAATAACCTTTTTTTTGCATCTGTCAAGGTGCCAGCATATTTTATTCATTCAGATTTCACTTTATAAAACTCATCATTAGTGCCCTCTACCAGATAAATGAACCTAGTGTGAACAGGTGAGCTCAGGTCTAATTTCTGTTGTAGTACTACTGCAGTGTACTTCACTGGAGTTCACTCTGGCTTCAACCAGTGTGAGAGCTAATGGTCTGCATGAAGTGGGCATATAAAGAAATAAGTTGCTTGGATTTTTAGCAGCTCACCAAGTGTTTGAGCTGTTAAGTGCAGGTGCATTCTCAGATTTTCAGGTGCAAAGTAAGAGGCAGCAGCTGCAAATATAATTTATTATATTTCAAAATAAAATGTGTAGTGTTTTTCTGCTTTGCGACTACAAGACCTATTTGGGAATGAATTATAAGCCATATTCTGCATCCCATCAGTAATCATCCAGTACTATCCCATGTAGGCATTGCTGCTCTTGAGAGGGGAATTCAATCTCACTGCTTAAAAGGAAGCAGAAGAGCACTCTGAAGACAAAAGATTAAATACTTCTATTTATGCAACTGAAAAACTTGGATTTGGCCCAGTGGAATAAAAGCTCTGCTACAGAAGTTTTAGGTATCATAAAAAAAGCAAAATTACAGAAATTTTTATGTTGATCAAATCAACATAAAAAGAGCTGAAGTTCCTTTCCTCCTCCTTTATTTTCATTTGAAATATGGAGAACGTTCACTTATATGAGTAGAGCTTGTGGCTCAGCATGCTATGACCTTTGATTTTTGGATTTCATTGTATGGTGAGGAGATCTGGCAAGTTCTTTTTAATAGACCTATAACAAAAATCCAATATGTAATATAAAGAAATATATATTTTACTTCAGTTATATTGATATAAGTACTTAAAGATGTAGTAGCATTAAAAAGTTTTAGCATTCATCTTGGTTTTAATATAATTTATTTGCCTTGCTGTGGAAGAACACTACTGGAATGTAAGTTTTCAGTTCAGTTTTTCCCCCTATTTTTAGAAATATCTCAGGAAAAGTAAAAAATTATTCAAATAAGAAGAAATGCTTTCTTCCCCCCTGTCACTTCTGATGCACTGCCTCTTCTCTTCCTGTCACCTGTATTCCATCAAATTCTGAGCTGAATGTCAAGTTGTTAGCACCTGCTATTAGAATTGGATTTTCAGAAGTCTTTGAAACTAACGCAATAATTAAGAAGTATCTATAAATTAAATGTTGCAGTTTCACAGCTACCCTAAGCCGATCCAAATATTACCCCAGAGTGAACAGGATTAAATTTGATCTGACTGAAAAGTAATCATTTAGGTTTGCTGTTGGTTTTGCTTTGGGGAATTGTTTTGTTTTCAGCTCTCAGATCTGATTTGCCATACAAACTTGGGTGCCTGTCTAAGGATGACAGTGAGAACTGCAGATGGAGAGTAGCATAGAAGCAGGTCTTTCAGCAGCAGCATAATTTTTGATAGGCTTTGAAACACAAACCGAAAGGGTGTTGAAATTGGCCGGAGGAAGATTCATTCTTTACTTCACTGATTCTTAAATCTGATCGAAATGCATGCCTTAAATTTAAACAAGTCCTTTATGATTCTGCTGCTGTTGTTATTTTGGCAGAACTCTGGAAGCAGCGTGGCTAAACCTGACAAATAATAACAAACTTCTCAGAAAATCTAGGGTGCTTTGTGGCTGGGGTGTGATTTATTCTGAACCTTGAAGGGAGACGTGAGAAGAGATTACAAAGTTTGTTATGAAAGTCATTACTACATCTGGATGTCAGGAACTCGCTACAGAAGTTCTGATGGGAATTTATAAAGCTTAATTAAGAGTTAATGCATGAGGGCTGTGTTTGTAATTTTGATGCTTACAGCTGAGCCCCAAAAGTGTGATTTAGAAATAAGTCTATTGCTTGTACAGTGCACAAGGAAAAAAAATTACAGTCTAAATCAAAACTTTAGGATTTATTCATAAGATTTGCATATCTGTTATGGCTTTTATAAATCTGTTGCTGGGTTTGTAAATATGCTTTAGTAAATCCACTTGGATAATAGTTGCTGAAAATCCAAGGGGTGTGCATCACTTGTCTCTTAAGGAAGTGTATGTTTTAGTGAAATTCCTTAAAATGCTTTTCCATTTTGGTGGTGGCAGTGTGTACAGTGGACAAATAGAATAGAATAGAATCAATCATGTTGGAAGAGACCTCCAAGATCATCCAATCCAACCTAGCACCCAGCCCTAGCCAGTCAATGAGACCATGGCACTAAGTGCCTCATCCAGTCTTTTCTTGAACATCTCCCGGGACGGTGACTCCACCACCGCCCTGGGCAGCCCATTCCAATAGCAAATCACTCAGACTCTGAAGTCTCGTGATTTATAAGCTGGGTACCAACCAGTGCACAGAACACGTTCAATGATTGGCTGGAGAAACTTGTTTGCTCCAAATATCAGCATGAACTGGCTTCTACCAAACAGCAAAGCTAAACAGTGTATGTGACACATACTTTGTATCTCTACTCATCAGCACCTTTTATTTTAAATGGCAGCAAAAGGAGGTGTAGTTACTTTACCACAAGGGAGGTAATGCTCCCCTTTTAGTCTGCTCCAGTGAGATCCCACCTGGAGTACTGTGTACAGTTCTGGAGCCCTCAACACAAGAAGGACATCGACCTGTTGGAGAAAGTCCAGAGGAGGGCCACAAAGATTAGGGCTGGGGAAGGAGGCTTTATAAGGTCTTTTAATGACAGATGAGACCTTGAGCGACCTGTTCTAGTGGGAAGTGTCTCTGCCTATGTTGGGGATTTGGAACTAGATGATCTTTAAGGTTCCTTCCAACATAAACCATTCTGTGATGTTGCATCATGTTCGTTAAAACCACAGCTGATACTGTTTCAAAGTTCCTTGAAATCTGTATCTGAAGGGGGTCTGCAAGAGGGCTGGGGAGAGACTATTTGCAAGGTCTTTTAATGACAGGATGAGGAGTAATGGGTTTAAACTGGCAGAGGGGAGATTTAAACTGAATGTTAGGAAGAAATTTTTTACAGTGAAAGTGGTGAAACACTGGCACAGGCTGCCCAGGGAGGTTGTGGTGCTCCCCCCCCCCGGAGGTGTTCAAGGCTAATTTGGATGAGGCTTGAGTGACCTGCTCTAGTGGGAGATGTCCCTGCCTATGGCAGGGGTTTGGAACTGTATGATCTTTGAGGTCAGTTCCAACATAAACCATTCTGTGATGCTACTCCATGCCTTAACGTTAGCAGCAGTAATAATAGTAGTAGTAGTAGTATGGCCCCAGAGGCCTGATTTTCATCTGAAATTTGTGCTGTTACTGATTCTATGAAATGGCTGTGTTCCTCTTGTGCTCATTACTGTAAGCTGCCTTCTTAAAGTGCTATGATTCCAGAGCAGGACTATGATCACAAATGATCAATACTTTTATTTTGATGCAATAAAAAACCCCCAAAACACAAAACCATGTAGTCTCAAATATTACCAGTAGCCATTCCTAAGAGCTGTACTGGGATAAAAAATGACATCCTGATAATGAATAAGAGTTTGTAAAATCATATGAGCACGTTAAACTTAGAATCAAAGACCTCATACAATGTGGTCTTCAGTTTCATGACTACTGCAAATACATTAAAAACAGCATGAAAGGAAGTGAATAAGGAGACTGGATCTTTGTTATGTGACTGGAAAGAAAGCAGGAAATTTGAATATAAATGAACACAGCCTGAAAAAGAGCTTGAAATAAATCACCAGATTTTGGAATTTTATTAATTGTCAAACAGCCAAGTAAGGAAATGCTTTAAGATTGACTGTCAGGGCTGCTCTCCCTGGCTATTTCAAATTTGAATACTACTTACCTTTAGTGAAGCTGTGATCCTGAAGAAAGCACTTCACAGACAAGAAAACAGCACAGAGAAATACATGTTGGAATCTTTGATCACCTTCATAAGCACGGTTTGATTTTGAGCTAATAGCAGTGTGAGGTTGGGCCATTACCAAGTATCATCTTGTCTAAAAGTGTTGAAGGAGATAGGGCCACAAAAATATTCTATCTAAACTGATGTGAAGGATATTCTTCTGAACTTCATGTCATACTTCCAATGTCATACTTCTGATTTACATATCCAAGGAAAATTTTGAGCTTTTTTTCTTCCTTTTTTTCTTGAGAGAAACTGAACAAACTAGTGGCTGACAGTAGCCTCACATGAGATCTTAACCAGGCAAAGAAAATGAAATGCTGCTTCTTAAGAAGAAGTTCCAAAACCATGATGACATGGTATCATGCTTTAAAAACCAACAAAACCAAACAAAAAACCCCAAACAAAGAAACTTGCTTTTGAGTTATGTAGAAGACTATTACAATTTTAAGGCTATGCCTGATTTTTCTGAGAAAATTCAAGTCTAAAAGATAAATCAGTTTTGGGGATTGGACACAGAATAATGCAAGTTTATCTTCTTCCATTGGACTGCTGAATATCACAGTATCACAGTATCACCAATCTTCTATTATGCAGCACAAGCTTGTTTCTCTCTCTCTGGCTGCCTTCTGCTTGCTTCTGACTTCTCTGCTCTGCCTGTGACCTTGCATACTGCCTGGCTGATCTTGATTGGGTTGGCAAAACAGGGGGTAGGGGAGGTAGAGACAGCATGCTGGGCGTAATACAGCCTCTCAGTGTCCAGTGGGGTGATTTTGTGCTGTTGTTGAATAGTAAATATATATAAATATACCTTGTACATGTTTATTGCCTTTTGTACTTTTATATTTAGTCTACTTTTGTCAATATAATTTCATTTAACTTCCAAAATTCTGAGTAAATGTGAAGGTGGTGAAACACTGGAATGGGTTTCCCAGGGAGGTTGTGGATGCTCCCTCTCTGGAGATGTTCAAGGCTAGGTTGGGTGAGGCCTTGAGCGACCTATTGTGATGGGAAGTGTCCCTGCCTGTGGCAGAGGCTTGGAACTAGATGATCTTTGAGGTCCCTGCCAACCTAAACGGTTCTGTGATTCTATTATTCTAAATTTACTCCAGCGAGTAAATTTCCATTTTGTTGGGTGGCAAATCCAACCCACAGCAAAGACTGATTGCTGAATGTTGAGGATATGAATTCATCAAAACTTTTCTGTCTGCTCTCTTTTTTCCCTTTTCCACAATAAGTTGGGAATGTTCCATTCACATTCTCTTTCTCTTGAAGGAAAAAAAAATCTGTGCCCACAGTAAAATCTCATACAACAGGGACAAACAAATATTTGTCTTATGGAACATTTTGTACTTGGTTTCTAACTCAGATTTTTTTGTTCCAGGTAAAGTGTGTTACAGATATTCATACAAATACTTTTCTAAGCCAGCTTAGTTTAGAAACTGTGTTCTGAATGCTTCATTTACATCACTGCATTTGAAATGAAGCATTATCCTAAATTAGTTATTTGCTGTTCCACACAGTACTGCTATATCAATCAAACCCACAGCCACCTAAAAATAACTAAATGTGGGAAAAGAAGTTAAGTAAATTGTGTATCAAGTAGATATTGTTCAAGTAACCAATAAAAAAAAATTAAGAATTTCATCTACTTTACACATTAAAACTTTAGAACATCCTTCACTGGGTGGAAATTTACTTTTGAATGTTGCTAGGTGGGATTATTTTGTTTGTTTGAGGAATTATATTCAAAATTTCCTGTTTTGCCTTATTATTTTTAACTGGCAATGCAATATTGGTGTGTTTGTTAGCTACCCCAGTCAGTTTAGTGCTACATTTCTTTTAAAAACTATTGCTTCCCCAATTTTCTGTTGAATATTGCATCATTCCTGTTTGTGTCTAGGGACTTTGAGGGTGAAACTCCATCTAGAAATATTACTACATTCTTCTCTACTGTGTTATAAGTAATCAAACTCACAAAACACAGTCACAGCTGGAAAAAAAAAAAAAAAAGCAAGAGTATGAGGATATTTATGTTTTGATTATGAACTTTCCATCTACTTCTGCATATTAACACCAGACCCCATAAAATGCATACATCTGTGCAGAGCATATCCAAAATAAGACAGTTTGTGAGCTGCACTGCATAAATTGTTAGAGCACAGAGTGGGAAACAATGTGATAATATCATAATATCCCTTTTTGTAGCCTGGATCATGATTTTGTGGATGCTGCCAGTCCAAATATGACAGTTAACAACATATTTGCCAGCAATATTGCAGAGAGCATTTTTTCCCCCAAATTATAATACGTAGTTAATAGGATGAATTTTTAATGAAGGGTTCCCTTTAAAATCTTATTTCTGTTTTTCTGGTACAGGTTTTAATGAACATGTGTTTGCTGGGGAAGCACAAGGATACTCTAAAGTGATTTGGTTTTCTTAGTGAAATAAAGCCAGCAGTGTGCCCAGGTGGCCAAGAGAGCCAATGGCATCCTGGCCTGCTTCNAGCCTCAGGCTGCGCCGGGGGAAGTTTAGGCTCGAGGTGAGGAGAAAATTCTTCACTGAGAGAGTCATTGGCTACTGGAATGGGCTGCCCAGGGAGGTGGTGGAGTCGCCGTCCCTGGGGCTGTTCAAGACAAGGTTGGACGTGGCACTTGGTGCCATGGTCTAGCCTTGAGCTCTGTGGTAAAGGGTTGGACTTGATGATCTGTGAGGTCTCTTCCAACCTTGGTGATAAAAATAAACAAAAATCCATCTTAAGATATTTTGATACAATCAGTGTGTGAATCTACAGCAAGTGCCTTTATCTCGTGATAGTCTGAGTTTTTACAGCATCAGTCTCTGACTAGCTGTCAGAGAAGAAACTCAGCATCTTTTTTTTAAAAGCAAGATTCTACCCATGCCTGCAACATGTGGATTTTCTCATTTTTGTGCCTCCTCCTCGGCTCTACTGTCTCTGGTTTTCTAGACCACGTTGTTGGAGAGCGAAGGCACTTGGTTGATGCACTTCAGCCCATGTAAGTATACCACTGGAAGAGATGTGTCCTGTGAGTTGGAAGGCCTTGAATTTCCACTTGTTCAGCAGTTGTGTGCTGACAAGAGAAATGACTTTCTTGCTTGCTGAAGAGGGCAGGTTCTAACGTTGGCAGGAGAGCCTAAATTCTGACAAGCTGTGGACAATTGGGCTGTAATTATGTAACAGAAGACAGTAGCAACATGGGGACATTTTTAGGAACTGAGCTCTAGTTCCAAAATAGAGCTGTAAATCTGTGTCCCATTTAATATCTTATGCATTCAGCCTGCCCAGAAAGAGATTATATGTTAGTGTTAACAGTCTACTTTTCATCTGCCATCTATATGCACTATAAATTGCTGCTAAGTTTTCCTGGTGGACTTGTAAGAGCAGAGGAGATCAATACTTACATATATATACAAAGTTTTTTAAAGGGCAAGCCCTTAGAAAATATTGGAGAGCATAAAGTTGTTTCCCAATATATTCACTAGCAGGGAAGTGATGCTATTTACAGGCTTTTCTCTCTGTAGCTGTGCTCGTCCCAGGTCTCCAGCAGAAAATCAAGCTAAACTCTTTGGAGTGCATTCTCCTCAGGACTTGAACACAGTCATTTGGTTTTCATTTTACACTGGTGGAGCTATGCTGACTGCCAGATTCTCATCTTGAGCATAGGCTTGATATCTCCAAATGGCCAGACCCAAGACATTGAAGCAAGCTTGTGTGTGGTACATAAGCTGTTTTAATAAATTTCCACAGAGGAAAGGCGTGTGATGTTTTCTGTATAGTAACAGGTAGTATATGTGCAACACTTTTGCCACAACTAACCCCTGATTTTGGTTAATATGCTGTTAGTCAGGCTGTGGCTGCTGGCTGTTTGAAGATATCAGCTGTCCCAGATGCACTATTTACACAAAACCATTGTGAAACCCCATATTATTTGCAGCAGTAGCAAATCTGGAAGCTTTGATTATATTTGCTTATTATTGCCTTTTTATGAAGATTATTGTGTATTCTACCCATGAATGAGTTCTGACTTTGCTCTTCATGATTCTTATACTTGCTGAGGTGCTTCAAAATTGGATTAGAAACCAAAGCAAGGAAGTGAGACTCTTGGTAAGGAACATAAAAATGGAAACGTGGTTTCGCTCAGTGCATTCAATTTGAAAACTTTTATTCTGGTTATAGTTCAGGCTATGCTTTACTCTGTTGTAGCATTTGGAGAAGACAAAAATATGGAGAAATTATAACAAGAAATCTACCATGTATAAGGAGAAATTATAACAAGAAATCTACCATGTTCTTTCACTAAATCGAGATATAATTGTCCTGCTACTATGGAGTTATTTTGCCCAGGTAAGGGATGATTTTGCTATGCAGTAAAATACTGTTTGATAAATAGGTAGGTTTGGGGTTTTTTTTGCTGTTTTTCAGAAGCTGTCAAGAAACATTTTTTTAAAGGCCCATAGTGTCTTTCTTCATATCCTGTAGTTTTCACTGTGTTACCATATTGAAAGCAGTATGATTCTACTTGCTGCTCATGCCTTGTCTCAGTTATTTTTAAGACTTACATGTAGGTTTGAGATATGAGTATAAATGAAACTAAAACTTGCTTCTGTTGAGTGAAGAATGTGTGTCACTTAGAAAAGCCGTGACATATGCTGCTGAAATATGTTTCATTTCATTAAAGACCTTCCAAGTTTTGCAGATTTCAGCTTGAATTGGTTCACTGCTGTCGATCTTAGAAGCAGAACTGGTCTTCTGAGAATATTGCAGGAACAACAAAACCCACCTCTTTGCTTTAAAATTCACCTTTGATTTCTCATGACTATACAGTTATCTCTTTTAATCCTATTTATATCATTATGCCTTTTACTGTACTTAAGAAAAAAGGGAGTTTAGTGAAATGCCTTAAAGCTTTAGTGCTTTTGGAAGGCAAGGACTTAATTGAGCAAAGTAACACTATTGCAGTCCTCACTGCTATAAAGCATTAGTCTGTAATCCTTGGCAGTGATCTGTATCTTGCTGAGTACAGAGCCTATGCATACTAGGAAAGGCAATTCACTATTACAGTCATTATTACTGAAATTAGTACATGTATTACATGGGGCTAAGATGAGTCTCCAGATTCAATTTATATTTGAGGAATCCAGCAACACAGCAGTTCAGATATTGCGATCTGCTTGTACTGTCTCTCTTCTTAATTTGCTTACCAGTATCTCATACTGACTATAAATAATCTGGGATGCTGCAAAATGTCTTTATTGGCAATACTTAAGTGGGGCTCCTTGGTTGTGCATATAAGCAGAACAATTTTGTAATCAAGAAGCTGCTAATAAGCAGTTTCCATATCCTCATTTCTATTTATATTTTCCTACTTTCATACTGTCTAATGTAATCTGTTAAGATTGTGTAACTGAGTTTTAAACAGGAGATTGAAATACGTGATACTTTGCTAATATAATCACAGAATGTTAGGGGTTGGAGGGCACCTCAAAAGATCATCTAGTCCAAACCTCCTGCCAGAGTAGTATCACCTAGAGTAGGTCACACAGGAATGGCTTCCAGGCAGGTTTTGAATGTCTCCAGAGAAGGAGACTCCACAGCCTCTCTGGGCAGCCTGTTCCAGTGCTCTGTCACCCTCACAGTGAAAAATTGTTTTCCTTATGTTGAGGTGAAGCCTCCTATGCTCCAGCTTGCACCTGTTGCTGCTTACTCTCCATTGGACATCACTGATCAGAGCCTGACTCTGTCCCTCTGACACTCACACTTACATTTTTATAAACACTAATGAGGTCACCCCTCAGTCTCCTCCAATCTAAAGATACCCAGCTCCCTCAGCCCTTCCCTGGAAAGAAGATGTTCCACTCTCTTCCTTATCTTTGTGACTCTGCACTGGGTTCTTTCAAGCGGTTCTCTGTTCTTTGTGAACTGAGGGTGTCAGAACTTGCAAGCTATGTTCCAGACACCCAAATAGATGACAGCAATTCAGTTAGCATTCTTATATTAATTTTAAAAGATCAATTTTCAAGGAACATACATCTAGGGAACCCTAATATGAAATTTCTCTGTCGGCAGAGATTATTTTAATTATGTTTCTACTTTAACAGCTGAAGTTGTAAATTTACTGTAGTACTTTTCATGTAGTTCATGCATTTATGTTAGAGGCTGTTGGCAGGGTATTAACCTGAGGAGCACTCTAGAACTCAGCTTTTCCTTTCTCAGAACATAGGTCTTGTGTGTCACTCATAAGGAATGGGAAATTGAAAAGTAAACCAGAAAGAAATATTGTAATTTGATTTAAAGGTTAACACTTGTCATTTTCATGAGAAGGCAAAGAAAACATTGAAATTCTAATGGTCACAATGGTTCAGGCAGTACTTTTTTAAAGTTTCTATGCTCAGCTTGTACAATCCACTAAATTGTCACAAAAATTATAGAAAGCACATCTTTGAACTTCTGAATGCATGAATTGCCTCAAGCTATTTGGAGAGAGGGTAACTAGATTTTAATACTGGCAGAAGAAAATGCCAGCACTTCAATTTTAAAGCTAGCATGGTGGCAGCATGGTATTGACTACACATCAGCAAGTTCAACTTGATCCATGACACACCAAAATCTTTCTTAGAAAAAACTCTAATGACCATTTATTCCCTACAATCTTTGCCTGAGCTTTTCCAAATGGCAGCTATGCAACTCACAGAATCACAGAATGTCAGGGACTGGAAGGGACATCGAAAAATCTTCCAATCCAAGCTCTCTGCCGGACTAGGATTATCTGTACCAAATCACACATCCAGGCAGGTTTTGAATTATCTCCAGAGAGGGAGACTCCACAACTCTCCTGGGCAGCCTGTTCCAGTGTTCAGGGAAAAAATTCCTCCTCGTGTTTACATGAAACCTCCTGAGCCTCAACTTCCACCCATTGCCCCTTGTCCTGTTATTGGGCACCACTGAGCAGAGGCTGACTCCGTCCTCCTGGCATTCAGCCTTTACATATCAATGAGCATTGATGAGGTCACCTCTCAGTCTCCTCCAAGCAGCACAGCCCCAGCTCCCTCAGTTTCCCCTCATAAGAGAGATATTCCATTCCCTTAATCATCTTTGTGGCTCTGTGCTGGACTCTCTCAAGCAGTTCTGTGTCCCTCTTAAACTGGAGGAGAGGGGGGGACAGAACTGGACACAATGAGTGTCCATTAGTGAAGTCCTGTGTGCTCAAACGTTTCAAATTTGTGGTGCACAATTTGCCTGTATTTTCTGAAGAACAAAACAAAGCAACACCACTAAGAAGTAAAATTCTGTAGTCTCCTCTGATCTGTAGCTGTGTTTCTTGGACTATTTTTGGTATTTTCTGTGGTTGCAGTGGATTTTCCGCTTCCATTCTTATGTGACTAGTTGGATCTTAAAAACAGTTAAACTGAGACTTCGAGAATGAAAAACTAATAACTTTAAAATTACTGTCTGTTCCAATAATCACAGCTTTCACAGTGTCTCCAAAGGCAGCAGAAATAGAAATCTTGGGTTTAGAGGTCACGTAGGAAATATTTAAGGTGCTCTTAAGTCATGTGGGTTTAGTAGGAGCATTTTTCATGTTAAGAAAGAAGCTCTTGCTCGCTTTCTCTAAGTTTGACTGGCTTAGTCCACTGAGACTGAATTGTGTTGCCTTTTTGTAAGGCTTAGTGGTTTTAATTCAAAGAAAATAATGAGGAGAAAACCATAAAGCACATCCTTCGCACTGCTAAAAAGCAACAGTAATATGTTTGGATTGCTTATAAGATGTATTGAGCTGCCTAAGCCAAAGCTCACTGAAAACTGAACGCAGACTGATTAGGCTTTGCTAACTTTTTTTTTCGTTTTTAAACCCTTGTAATGTAAATAAGATCACTTTCCCAGAGAAGCAGACTGTGAGTGAAGGGATGACAGCATCAGTGCTGAAATAAGAGCTAAATTTGCCTGATGTCCACTCACACCTTGGAGGGAATTGTCGCTTTCGAAAGATTTTTCCAGTGTTCACTGTCCTTTCAGGAGCAGTGACACAGGCAGACAAGCAGTGCAGGGGCTTACTGGCGTGCTGGCTCTACCCCTTTTAGTTGCCAGATCTTTTCAGCATCTTTCATCCAACCTGGGGTAATGAAATGTATTCCAGTTAGCATCTCCAGTGACCCAAGTAGCTTCTTCTTAGAAGACTGAAAGACAACAATATTCCTTATTTTATATTTTTTCTCTTTTAATTTTTGAATTCATGTTCCTGGCACATTGTCTTTAATCAGTAAGACACAAGAAATGAGTCTGTATTTGAGTTCTGGTGACCTTGAGTGTTTAAGAGAGCACTTCAACCATGTCATGTGGATGACTACACAAGTCTTTTCATTTGCTTTAATTTAAACCAACTTTGTGACGTAACATGCTGCTGAGTCTCTTTTTTTTCCCCTCAAATATGAAATTAGAATGGAAATGAAACAAAGTATCATGGATGAGATACTGCAAATCGTTATGATAACTCATGCTAATTGAAGTTATATTACCGGACTTACGAACTACCTCTCCTCGTTAGCTTAGGATAAAGAACTCTGAGGGCATTTAGGTTGTTCATGCTGGTACAGTTCACTTACTTGCTTTTTTTCCTAGGTTGTATTTAACTATCAAAAAGAAAGATCTTTTGCAACTTTGTTTGGTGAACCATTCCACAGTCCAGATCGACTATGCACAATTAATTTCCCTTCTCTTATTCAACTAAAAGAGTTTTTCCTTAATTACTTTACTTTTGGTTGTTTCTTCTAATTTTTACTTGGAAGCTTGAATTTCCTGTGACTACTGTGTTTGTAATTTCTTTGGTTAAGGAATCCTTTATTTTGAGATCAAAGAATTCTGATCTACATTAGCACTTTAATTATAAACTGCAGGATGATAACTGAATGAATAGGGCAAAGAGTGTTTTAGACTGGCAAGGCTGACAATTAAAAGTTTTTTCCATGACTTGCAGCATAGCCCTTTTTCTTCTTCTTTTTTTTTTTTTTTGGTTAAATGTAGCTATTATTGTAATTGGAGATTAATAATCACTAATAGCTTACAGGGCTCTTTTTAATGTAATATTCTGCACAAACAAAATCCTCTGCTTAAATGGTAGAAGTCTCCCCCTTTATCCCCTCTTTTGCAAATGTCAGTTGTTCTTTGGGCAGAATAAGCAGGAAAGGCAATAAACTCAGCTGAGGACATGTAGTTAAACCTCTGTCTTAGAGACCCATGGGGGTTTGTACAAAAAATGCTGAAAAGCTGAAGATAAATATTACCAAGCTCAGCACAATATCTAATACTTATCTAATACTGTGGGCAGTGCCTGGTATTCTCAGTATGGAAGATTTAAACAGCTGGGAATGGGCAGATATTGAGATACATAATTGCTGTCTGTTGGGTCAACTGTTATGATGGTGGACTGTGACCACTGGGCAGTAATTGGCAGCTCCTAGAAACCACAAGACATAGAGTGTCATTATTTTTGTTTGTTTGTTTAAAATAGATTAAGAGGCCAGCCTTCAGAAGATGAAGTTTTAAAGGTATCAAAAAGCTTTGTTACTTGTTATCTACTTCTTTTGGCTACTGAGTAAAATCTAAAATCTGTCTTTTTCATTATGCCCGTAAATGAAAGCTAAAAATGTGTATACATAATTGAAATCCACTATCAAGTGTGCATTCTGATCAGTTCCTGACCCCAGAAATACTGCATGCCCTTATTGGATGAAGCTTGGGTACAGAAGCTGTTAAAACACTCTGGTATACCCAAAAGATCAGAATAATTTCTCTAGGGCTCTATGGTCTCTCAATATAGAAATGAAAAATGTTAATGTGTTTTTTTTGTATTTTTGACATGCAATGTAGACATAGTGCAGAACTTTCCAGAAATTTCACTCTCATGTCTAATCTCTTTTGAAAATGATTTACATTTAGTTTAAAGCTATTCACAGAAGCGCAGGACATGTTGGAAGGGACCTCCAGAGATCGAGTCCAACCTGCCTGCCAAAGCAGCATCCCCTAGGGTAATTTGCACAGGAATGCATCTAGGTAGGTTTTGAGTCTCCAAAGAAGGAGACTTCACAACCTCACTGGGCAACCTGTTTCAGTGTTCTGTCACCCTTATTGTAAAGAAGTTTGTCCTCATGTTGAGGTGAAACCTTCTATGTTCCAGTTTGTAGCTGTTGTTTCTTGTCTTACTGCAGCTGACCAGTGCAAAGAGATCAGCCCCATCCACTTGACACTCACTCCTCAGATATTTATAGACATTGATAAGATCTTCTCTCAGTCTTTTCTTGTCCAGACTAACGAGCCCCAGGTCTCTCACTCTCTCTCCATAGAGGAGATGCTCAAGTTCCCCAGTCATCCTTGTGCCTCTCCATTGGACTCTGTCCAGCAGGTCCCTGCATTCTTGACCTATTCAGCGTACATCAAAGGGCTACATACAATGCCTTTCTACTGCAGAGAGGGGAAAAAGGTACTCTTGGAGCTACCAAGTCTTCATTTATTTTTAGATCTGAAAATCTAATTTTATCTATAACTGCAGCTGTCTGCAATTTTAGCATACCCAAGTTTGAGATGAGCTTTTGCCCTATGTATGCAAGTACACATGTACGTGCACATATCACATAGGATACTGTCAGCACTCCCACTGATTTGTTCACTGTATATCAATGCCATAATCTGCTGCACTTCTTCAAATAGGGGCATAATTTACTTGGAATTTTATATAGCATTGGGAAATTGTGTGGAGTACACACTGACTGACCAAAGTATGAAGGACACTGTTAAGTATTTTCCTCTGATAAATTTTCATTCTGTTGTATAACTAAAACTCCATCCTTTTCTCCTCGGCCTCATGACCAAACCACTTGTCTGCATTGTTATCTTCTCTTCTCTTGTCACATTTGCCTTGCAAGTATTTTTTCTCCCTGCAATCCATCTGTAGTGTTGATGCCAAAATGATCTTCCTCAGCTGTCCTTTTAATCTTGCCATCTCCTCTTTCAGAAATTCCCCAGCCTCCTGTTTATGTTGTGCAGCAAATTCCAAACTTGTTTTTCTTCTTAAAGCTTTTGTGTTTTTCAAGCCTCTTCTCTTCCACTCCACAGCCTCTTCAACAACATCCCTTTCATCATCTTTTTTCAGTCATCTTTATCTTTGTTCTTACCTGTCAGGCAAAACTTGTCTCCTTTTTTATTTGCCCGTATTGAGATCTCTTATGATGAACTCATTTGTTCTAGAAAGTTAATCTAAAACTGAAGTAGAGCAGGCAAACAGCTCAGCCAAAACAAAAGCCATGGAATGAATAGCAGGACAAAAAGCTAAAAAAGTATAAAGTTTACCAAGAAGAGGAATCCTGAGCTTGAGTTATCACAGTATCACCAAGGTTGGAAGAGACCTCACAGATCATCAAGTCCAACCCTTTACCACAGAGCTCAAGGCTAGACCATAGTCTCAACTAAGCCTGTGCCTTTCATGCGCCACCCTCCTGCCTCTTTCTTTGATTCTATTGCATAAGGTAAGACAGCAAGCTTTTAAGAGTAGATGTCTTCTGAATTGTTTCCTGAGGCATGTAACCTTTTTTTCAGTGATTAGACACTAATGATCATAGAATTGTAAGGGTTGGATCATCCAGTTCCAACCACTCTGCCATGGCAGGAACACCTCACACTAGGACAGGTTGCTCAGAGCTCTGTCCAGCCTGGTCTTAAAAACCTCCAGGGATGGAGCCTCCACCACCTTCCTGAGCAACCTGTTTCAGTGTCTCATCACCCTCGTGGTGAAGAACCTTTCCCTAACATCCATTCTGAATCGACCCACTTCTAGTTTTGCTCCATTTCCCCTAGTCTTATCACTACCTGATATCCTAAGAAATCCCTCACCAGCTTTCTTGTGGGCCCTCTTAAGGTACTGTAAGGTCTCCTCAGAGCCTTCTCTTCTTCAGACTGAACAACCCCAACTCTCTCAGTCTATCTCCATAGAAGAGGTGCTTCAGCCTGCTGATCATCCTTGTGGCCCCTCTGGACGTGCACCAGCACATCCAGATCTTTCCTGCAATAAGGGCTCCAGAACTGGACACAGAACTCCAGGTGAAGTCTTACTAGGGTGGAGTAGAGGGGGAGAATCACCTCCCTCAATCTGCTGGCTATACTTCTCTTGATGCAGCCTAGGATTGGCTGTAAGTGCACACTGGCAGCTCATGTTGAACTTCTCATCCACCAGTTACCCCTAAGTCCTTTTCTTCAGGGCTGCTCTCAAGCCAGCCACTGCCTAGCCTGTGTCCGTGCTTGAGATTGCCCTATCCCAGATGATTATAAATCATAAGGTATGTAAAACAGGTGGCAGCAGGAACAACCATGGATCTGTACTCTGGGTAAACACTGACTTCTAGTATTTCATCTGTCATTTGAGCAGGTAGTAGGATTTCCTGCTATGTTGTAAGGTTGCTTTTAAAAATGTGCCTTTCTATTTACACTTTTAAAACATCATGCTGCTTTTCTAATTTTAATACAGAGCCCACATAAAGATAGGGTGCAGTGGAATGAAAGAGACATCATGAGTTGATAATTTTAGTACTGAGGATATTATTGCAGTGCTAATAAATCTATCATCAGATAGTTTGAGTTTTATTGTGAGTGTTCCTTGTGAATTTCAAGGGCTACTCATAACACCCAGCAGTCTTCTGAGTTTTCTTTCTCTGTGGACATAAATATCGTGTGATGAGAAGCATTATTTGTTAGATCTTTATTCATTGTTATTCAGGGACAAGTTTGAAAGGTGAGGGTAATTCTTCTTCAGGTAAATTGGTAGCCTCAGGAGCATTCCAGCTAATTATAAAGTACTCCAGTAGGTTCCTCATACTAACCTGGGATTCCCTAAGGCTCAAAGGGTTTGTGAGTCTTGGCATTTTCACTAAGCCTAAGGGGAGATTGCTGAGTCCCAAACATACTCATCTTTAATGTTTTCTTTTTAAAATAAAACAACCAATCCTCTCCCACCTTTATTTGTTAAGTTGAAATATTTAAAAGTATAACATATACTACTTAATAGTATAAGAGGAGGAAGTTTACCATCTCCTTTTGAGGTTCAGATTTCAAATTATTAAGGTGAGTCCACTGGTTACTTCTTGTTCTATGTATCTTGCACAGTGTATATTAAAGATTGAATATTCTGATTTGAAAAGTAGTATGAAAGAAATCAGTCATTGTATCTTTGAATTATGATACTAGTAAGAAATTTAAATACCTTTCTGCCTTGGTAACTACTATGCAAGTAAATCCAAAAGCAGAAACTAACTCCTAATCTAAGTTACTGCCCAACAAGGAAATGAAGCCTCTCTTAATGGCTATCACAGTATGTCTTGGTGTCTAGGGTGCCCTCAGGATATTATCCATTCAGTTCTCCCCTGAAGTGGAGCTCTCTGTTGATGTTTATGGGTCTTTTCTATAAGCGGTAAACTACAGAACTCTGTGTTTTCAGTTTCCTTTGAATCCTCAGCACAGTGGTTCACTAGTGTTTCTTCCTCAGGGCAAGTCTGTCATGTTTAATGAACTGCCAGTGCTCCAATCCTGACTGATTAGGGTGACCTAAGTAAGAATCATAGAATCAACTAGGTTGGAAGAGACCTCCAAGATCATCCAGTCCAACCTAGCACCCAGCCCTAGCCAATCAACTAGACCATGGCACTAAGTGCCTCATCTAGGCTTTTCTTGAACACCTCCAGGGATGGTGACTCCACCACCTCCCTGGGCAGTCCATTCCAATGCCAATCACTCTCTGGCAACAACTTCCTCCTAATATCAAGCCTATACCTCCCCCGGCACAATTTGAGACTGTGTCCCCTTGTTCTGTTGCTGGTTGCCTGGCAGAAGAGACTGATGCCCACAAATCTGAGGTACCTTTGCATCAGGAGGTGACGAGAGAGAAGAACAATATTTTCTCTGTATAACCATTTAATAGCTTTTTTGAGAGGATAGGTAGTCTTTAATGTATAATGCTCTCATGAATCTTTTTGTTGTGTTTATTCTCTTCATTCTATGCTGAACTGACTATCCAAGTTTCCCAAATTCCTCAAGCAACCATTGTCTCAACCTTTCAGTAATGCTTTTCTTCAGGTTCTTCAACTCACAGATTCTATTTCTTCCATCCATTGCCCCTGGCTCTCCTTGAGTCCTGCCTTTCCTTCTTGAAGGACCAACTGCTGCCTAGCACATATTCTTCATACAGTGTAGCCACTTAGAAGACTTGATAATTACATTCAAACAAAACAAAGTATGGTTAAGTCTTTTTGCTACAGCATTTCTTCATCCTCTTCTCACATCTCTCCATAGTCAGGTCTGACCCATGAAAGGCCATGCTATCCAGTGAGATTTCAGGATGCTGACCTATTAACACATCTCAGTGACCTCATATCATGATGATCGATGTAGAAATACTTTATGAATGAAATAGAAATAGATGAGGAAAAATAGACAAAAAAATGTTTTGTCACAGTGATGGAAGAAGAATAATGAACACCAAGGAGAGTGACTGTTAGGTACTGAAGCAGATTATATGCATTATTTTAATTAAGTGTGCCTAATAGCACATATGGTTTTCTTTGAATAATAATTGAATGCTGATGAAGAGTGATTAGAGACTTTTTTTTTAGAAGTTCAATTAAATCAAATCCATTTCTATAAAAGGGGAGTGATTAAGAAGATAATAAGGTCTACACTGAAAGCTGTGGTTGCATATTTCTCTCTTATTGCACTCTTCTGATGACTGTTACCTCATTTTTGACAATGCCTCGAGTTTCAGACTGCGTCCAGCAGTTTCAGCAGAACTGGCTTTATACATGAAATAGAAACTTAGCAAGCACTCAGATGTCCTTGAATGTATGATCCTGGGATTGGTCCAAATTCAGGAAGATACTCGGTTTGTGCATGTATCTTGAAGCATATAAGAAGACACTTTGATTAAGTAGTGCTGTAAGACAACATACTGTTAGCTAGACTGATCTATATTTCTGTAGAGTGCTTGTGAACCTGGGTGATTAAATGCAGACTTGCACTGCTGCTTATTTTATCTGTTAGTCATTACTGTCTAACTTGTAAGGCTCATAGGCCAGCAGGACCCAGCCAACTGTCTGGCAACTGTTAACAGAATTATCAATTATCTTGCTGAGTCCTATTATCTTGTGCTTTGATTATCCTGTATGCTGCGTAAGGAGGGCTGGTTGTGCTAACATCCTGATTGGAGTCTTAAACACATGCATAAATCAGGGAAAGGTACTGATAGTCATGAACTGGTAGCAAACACCATGAAGGCCTTTAGTAGCATGGAAGAGAGTGATGTCCAAGCTGTTATTCACAGCATCCTGTGTTTCCATACCAGTACACAGAAATCTACATTGATATATCTTCTTGGTTATTCTGAAATGGCATTTACTTTCTTAAAACTTTCCTTTGTGTCTTAAATTAGAAATAATGTGCAGCATTTCTTCTGTGTGCATTGTTAGGTAGCTGCATGTTTTATCCTTTAAATGTCTGCATTACACATACAAAAAACAAATTGTTGTTTTGGTACAATTTCTTTACATGCTATACTCACTGGAAATCTTTATATGGGGAAATAATTTTGTCTTTGTGTTTTATTATATATTTCTCTTTCTGCCATAACAGCTGCTAGATCTGTTTCCTCAGGACTGCCTGTAACCAGCTTCAGGCAGTTAACATTGCTCCTTTAAAAAGGATCTAGCACTGGTTTCCCACTCCTCCTGTTATACCTGAAGAGGGTCACAGAATGAAAGCATCTAAAAGGTCATTTTCTGTGCCGTGATGGCTTCTTGGTCTTTGGGAATGCTGTATGCAAATTATTCAGCTTTAAAGCAAGTTTTTTTTCTATTTGTCACTCCCAAAGTCTGCAGCTGGTAACCAGAGCAACACGGCTTTAAAGTTTGAGATAAAAAAAGAATTAACACTTGAACTGAATTTTAGAATTCTCTTTCAGAATTCTACTTGTGAGAGTTTGTAATGATTTAAAGATTTGTGTTGTCTTGGTGTGACCTGTTCATCCAGACCTCAAGAAGATACAGAAGACAATTCTGTTACATCCTTTTGTGTGTTCACAGCTATGCATGCTAGGAAAAAGTCTAACTGGTTGGGGGTTTTTGTTAAAACAAGATATCACTGGAATTTGACATACATAGGCATGAAATATGTTATATTAACCTCTTCTCAAGATTATTGCTTCTTATATTCTTCAGAGATATGCAATTACTGTTTATGTGCAGAAATGTAAGAATGAAGTACTTGAGAAACTCATCCTTTCTAGTCACACCTCTATACCACCCACATAAGAAGCTGTGCCTGTGTTTTACTTTAACTTCATGGCTTCCTGTGTATTCAGCACAAGCATAACATTGTTTTGCCTCATTCCAAAGCAACCAGCTTGAGTGCAAGGGTTAGGCTAGCCTAACCCAATAAGGCTGTTAGCTTGGAAGTAGAGTTTGTAATCCCTGTTCTCCACCGTAGGTGGTAACTAAAGTATGAGAGCTGCTAGAACGGGTCAGACTTCAGCCTCATTCCCAGGCATAACTGCAGCTAGTGATGAAGAGCTCAGAAGTGTGTTTCTCCTATGACCACAGTTAAAGCATCATTTTTAGTAGTCAGCAGTGCAACCTTAAAGATCTTTTCCAGCTGAGATGATTCTGTGAATCATTCTGTGATGCACACACGATTCACAGAAATGCATTTAAATGTAAATGTTTATATAAATATTATTTTTATTGTAAGAATTTCTCGATGTAATCAGAAAAGAAAGCAGGGATAAGCATGCAATCCTTTGTGTGTGTGTGTGTGTGTATAATCAATTGTGGGGTGACTGATCCCTCCCAGCTGTGAATGGAATCTGTGGAAACTGTACTTTTGCTGCTCTATGCACTGTATATTTCTAAGTTGGCTAACAAATTAGATTTAAAGCAAATTAATACCTTAAGAGAATATTGTTGACCTTAATTTCACAGTGCCTCAGAATCTCATCATGAGCCACACCAAAAACTTAGCATGTTCTAGTGGGAGGTGTCCTTGCCTGTGGCAGGGGTGTTGGAACTGGATAATCTTTGAGGTGCCTTCCAACCTAAACTTCTATTTGGTTGGCTAAGACTGTAATAGGTTGGAGTGGATGATCTTGGAGGTCTCTTCCAACCTGGTTGATTCTATGATTCTAAACCATTCTATGATCATGTAAATAGAGATCTGCACTCCAGAGTAAATGGCCCAAGTGGGCACAATTCTGACATACTAAGATATGTCAATATCTCAATGCAAGAGAAATGTTGAGATGCTGGAACGTGTCCAGAGAAGGGTGACTAAGCTGGTGAAAGGCTTGGAACACAAACCCTATGAGGAGAGGCTGCGGGAGACGGGCTTGTTTAGCCAGGAGAAGAGGTGACTCAGGGGTGACCTCACAGATGTCTCCAACTACTTGTAGGGAGGCTGTAGCCAGGTGGGAGTTGGTCTCTTCTTCCAGGTAATCAGCAATAGAACAAGAGGACACAGTCTCAAGTTGTGCTGGGGGAAGAATGGGCTGGGAGATGTTAGGAGGAAGTTCTTCACAGAGGGAGTGATTGGCATTGGAATGGGCTGCCCAGGGAGGTGGTGGAGTCTCCATCCCTGGAGGTGTTCAAGAAGTACCTGGATGAGGCACTTAGTGCCATGGTCTGATTGACTGGATAGGGCTAGGTGCAAGGTTGGACTGGATGATCTTGGAGGTCTCTTCCAACCCGGTTGATTCTATGGTTCTATGATTCTATGTGACTTTCAAGATGCTTAATATGTGCCACCATATCAGTTAGGTGTCCCTTGCTGTTCACAAGTGCTGCAAAGGCAGGCTATGTTTTGTTCACTATCACTTTTACTTCCCAATCAGTGTTTTCTATACAAAGAGTAAATAAAACAATATTAAATGATGAAATAATGATGTTGATATAGTTTTTAATATTAGTAAGACTTCAGATACAAGTCATACTTGTCTTGGCCAGAAACATCCGTCTGCTGTGAATTACTATGCCATAAACTGGTTGTAGTCTTTTCCCAGAGAGCCCTCTACTGACCTAAAACGCAGTGTGTTGAACTGAGCATCAGATACCCCAATCCCTTGGCTTGTCATGTAAATACAAGCCCTGGTGCCGAGGTAGATGTCAGATTTTCAGTAAGAGCAAAGCCGTGATGTGGTACTACTGAATTTTTGAGAAGTCCTGAATTTTCTGAAGTTGACAGTTTCAAACACGTTTGTGACCAGTTTCCTTTTTCTTTGTCTAGTCAAGGGAATGTGGTTCTTCAGACAAGCAGAAAGTCAAAGAACTGGTAGTTTTTTCCTGCTCTTGACTCTGATTTGTCTTCTGTGAGTCAGTTAACCTCCTCTAGGGGGAGTGATGATTATGAGAAACTGAAATAAGAAATCAGTGTAGGCTGATTATATAGGAATATTTTTTAAACAATTAATTGAGATCTCATTATCAAAAATGCTCCTTAATTTATCATGAGTCTCACCATTACTGCCATTCATCCAGTAATACTAACTGATGAAATGATGTTATTGCCAGAGAATCACAGATTTCATATAAATAGCCTCAATTTCTCATACTTAATTAAAAATATAATAATCTGATGACATGTAGGAAGCTGAGGGCAACCATCAGTAGAGAAATGGACGAAATTTGCCTGTATTATCAAAAGGGTTTCATTAATTTTGCTGGATGGAGAGGCTGGGGGAGGCTGATTATTGTAGCATTTGAGATTGATGATGTTAATGAGATTATTAATGTTTTGTGAGGGGATCTTAACATACCTTATTTACATGTGTGTGGACACTGAAAGCATTGGTTCTGTTTGGGTTAACGTCAAAGTATTTGAGCAGGTCACCCTGCTAGTCGGTACGTGTGGAAAGAGAGACCCCTTGATGCAAAGAGATGAACACCAGAGATGAGGCAGTGCAGCAGCCAGCCACAAAAGTTAAACCTTTTCATTCGCCTTCACAAGAAAAACGAGGCAAAACGTGTTACTCTCAACACACTGTTATTGATCACCCTAAATAGCACAGTATCTTTCCAGGCTCAGGGATAATGTGTGAAGGGAGAGATGCAAGGTGTGAAAGCGAAGTGACTTGAAAAAGCTAATGCCTGGTATCAAAGGAGGAGGAGGCTCAGAACTCAAACAAGCTTCTCATTGTCACACACAGAGCAATTACAAGGATTGTTTGTGTCTTCAGAGACATGCAGAGGTCTGTTGAGTCTGTAGCTGCAAATCTGCGTAGGTCTACTACACTACGTGGTTATGTTACCTGATTTCTGATATGAGTTGTCATGGTTTTTGGCTACTGGAATGGGCTGCCCAGGGAGGTGGTGGAGTCACCGTCCCTGGAGCTGTTCAAGGCAGGATTGGACGTGACACTTGGTGCCATGATCTAGCCTTGAGCTCTGTGGTAACAGGTTGGACTTGATGATCTGTGAGGTCTCTTCCAACCTTGGTGATACTGTGATCCAGCTGCTCTGTCCTAGTTTTCAGGTAGCAGTAGAGTGAAGTCCTGTCAATATTCACAGAATATCTATACATTATAGAATAGAGGAAGGAAATAAAAGTACGTTTCAGAGGTATATGGCTGCCATGGCACAATTCAGTTTTCAAGTGCCTGCATCTAATTTGTTCCAGCAGGTAAAATTGGAGTACAGCACTACTGAAAAGCAATGTTCACAAAAGGATAAACATGACACTTTAACTGATTTTTTTTTTTTAAAGTTATGTCCTTTGTAGCTTGGCATTGTGAAGAGTTCTGAGATGTCTGTTTAGGTTTTAGCACTCTTAATTTAACTAAAAATCTCCTAAAGGCTCAACATGTACACCCACTGAGGTTTACATAGCGTGCAGGCTATGTAACACAGCTCCAAATTTCACTAGAAAAATAACAACCCATCCCACCCTACCCCCCCCCCAAAAAAAAAAAAAAGGAAAGAAAAGAAAAAACACAAAACAAATGAAAACCCATCAAAAAACAAAGCAAAACTGGCATGTGAACTTCTCTGTTAAAGAAACTGCCTGCACACTATATGCTGATGTTTATTCTAGCAGATTGATCTCTATCATGCATAATATTTTCATATCTTCATAGCCACCAAATATGTTTTCATTTTATTCATCTTACAAGTTTGTCATCATATGACAGAATAGAAGATGGGTTGCCATGCCTGTGTTGTCTGTAAAACCAGATAACATTTAAGAAGTGTCTCTGCAAGACATGATCAATAACAGCATGCCCCAAAAGCAAAACTGAATCTGTGTAAAAAAAAGGCTGAGTGGAGCTTTTCACATTTTGGTATCCTGGGTTTTAAGTATTCAGCTTCTTTTTATTTAATGTTGCATGCCAACAGACGTGCTTTGAGTTGTTAGTAGGCAGCTTGGATACTTGAGGAAGCAAGCTGCCTTGGAAATTCAGTTTAACTTGCTGAAAAATCAGGTGTCACCTACTCACTCAAAATGTAATCACAGAGTGTTAGGGCTTGGAAGGGGCCCGGAAAGATCACCCAGGCCAACTCCTCCTGCCAAAGCAGGATCACCTATACCAGATCACACAGGAATGCATCCAGATGGGTCTTGAATATCTCCAGAGAGAGAGAGACCACAACCCCCAGGCAGCCTGTGATAAGCTTCAGTTACTTTCATTATTTACATTGTAAAATGGCTAAAAAAGATGAAGTATACTTGTAATTTACATAGATGAACATATTGTCTCTAATCTAGTTATTGTCTGTTGTCAGCCCTTTGGAGAGTGGTCCTGCTCCACTGTATGTCCCTGGGAGCTGACTTTTGTCTTCATAAGTTGTACTGAATTGCAAGAGGTAGCTCATAAATGAGCAGGTTATAACACTTTGGAAGAGAGAAGAGCCTATGGGTTCGTGTAGGAAGTGTCACTTGATACTAAATAATTTTTAGCACTATATTTTTGGAAGTTGTTTTTTAGAGTGGTTGGATATTTTTAGCTTTTGGGATCTGCATGGTGGCAGAGATAAAGGCAGAGAGAGTCATTATTTCCTTCCTTCAAAGGCATTTGCACTTTGATGTAAAAGACCTTGAAGAAATGTTACATGCAATGCATTATTTTGAATATTCTGTTTTATTTTGCAATATACAGCAAGACTCTACAATTATTTTTCATATCAATATTGATCTCCAAAGTACTTTTAAGTTCATTAAAAAACATTGGAGTTTACTCAAGAAATACCTTTCTCAAAGCCAAGTGCAGTGCAAAAGTTACTATCTTTTTCATTTTAAATTGCATAAGTATTTCAGAATCACTTAGTCTTTGAAGCATACATTTTTTTCTTTGCACTCGATAACTGTGCAAATTGTACATCAATTATTGTCTGCGTTGCCTGTGTGCGTTAGCAGATATGAATGTTAGTTGAGAAGTTGTCATTAGTGTTGTAACCAGTTCAGTATGGGAACAGAATCAGTTATGCTGCTTTAGCATTTCACTTTATTAAAAAGAAGGAAAAAAAAAAAGTTGTCTTTACTCTTTGCTAAGTTATTCTTGCATTTAATAATTCAATAGTCAGCCTGAACCATTTTTCAGCAGGGAAGAGGGAGCAGAAGCTTGTCTTTATTCTCTGTGTGTATTCAGTGTCATACTCAGGGGAATGGTATATCCAAAAATAAGACTATAAATAAGAAATCAGTAGCCTTTTCTGTCTTGCTGCATTATGTGGGTTTGATATATGCTTCTGCAGTGTTATTACTTACTTGCTCAAATCAATGCTCTGAGCTTTCCTTTATGTGATTGATTCCTCCCAGATTAGCCTACGAAGTACGTGATTTAATAGACACAGCTATTACCTGCTTACTGACACACAAACGTCTGCAGCATTACCTGTAGAGATACTATAAAGTTTCCAAAGTGCTTCAGTCAGTCATAAGATTTTGATGGTATAACTTCATTTAAACAGGAAAGAGAAAGCAACTTTGGGTTTATGTAGTCAAAACCAAGTTGCTTGAAAGAAATAGAAATAAGGCAAGAACTTACAAAAAATCAAGCCAAATTCTGTGGGAGATAATGAGGAAAAGGAAAAATGCTTACTAGTCTCTTTAATGCCACTTTAATGCCTCAGAAAAACATTTCTTTCCATGCTGTTGTGTTCTTAAACATTGCAGCAACAGATTGAAAAGTGTCAGTAGCACTGTTTAACTATAGATGTCCCTCCCTACAAATATGTATCTTGCATTACCCTTTAGTGAAGATAATTGCAGATATAAGTCATCAGGGAGGAGTTCAAATGTTTAGTGTGATACAGTACTATTGAGGATACAAAGGGTTTAGACTCCATATCTATTTTTATGTATATATATGGACCAAAGTTTTCTAATTCTTTTCAACTCAGAGACCTTTTTGGCATCGTGGATAGAAAGCAAAATGGCCTTCAAGCATTAATAGCCTATGCAGTTGGGAGGAAAGCTTCCTGAGAAGTTCCTGTGTAATATTTTAACACAAAGGTCTAAACACAGTAATTTTTTGGTCTTCCTTCAAGTTCACCCTTAGTTCTTTAGGTTTCTTGATAATGACTTGGCATATCGTTATTGCTCCCTATTATTTTGCTCACTGTATATATGGTGTAGTATTTTTCCTTATGCCTTTTGCAATGTTGTATTCTCTAGAGGTTAATCTTGATAGCTTCGCATTATGCCTCTGCTCAGATGTATGTTGCAGTCTGATATACAGCATGTTCCTTCAATCTTTGTACCCAGATCAGTGTGTGGCTGGGTTATCCAGATGAGGCAGAATGAAGCACTTAGTGCCATGGCTTAGTTAATTAGAAGATGTTGGGTGATAGGTTGGACTCAATGATCTCAAAGGTCTTTTCCAACCTGGTTAATTCTGTGATTCTGTGGTTTTTTTTTAAATACTTCCCTAGAAATGTTGTTAGAGTCCTATTAATGTTGCTCCAGGAAAATTAGAGTAGATATAGAATCATAGAATACAATTATAGAATGCTTTAGTTGGGAAGGGACCTCAAAGATCATCTAGTTCCAACCCCCCACCATAGACAGGGACACCTCCCACCAGAACAAGTCGCTCAAGGCCTCATCCAGCCTAGTCTTGAACACCTCCAGGGAGGGAGCAACCTGTTTCAGTGTTTCACTACCCTCACTGTAGAGAACTTCTTCCTAACGTCTAGTCTAAGTCTCCTCTCTTTCAGTTTAAACCTGTTACTCCTTATCCCATCATTACAAGATCTTGTAAACAGTCCCTCCCCAGCTGTCTTGTAGGCTCCCTTCAGATACTGGAAGACTACTACAAGGTCTCCTCTAAGCTTTCTTTTCTCCAGGCTGAAGAGCCACAACTCTCATATCCTGTTCTCATAGGAGAGGTGCTCCAGCCCTCTGATACACTGTCCTGTCTTCATAAACATTTCTGGGAGATGATTTTCCTTTTCAGATGCTACATTATTGTTTTTAATATTACTTAGGATTGTTGTATTTTCCTACCTTGTGTTGTAGAGTTAGAATGTTGCCTTCAGTACAGCAACTTCCATACCGCATTTGAAGGACTGATATTATTCTAATGCCTCCAACAACTTGGGAAGTATTGCACGATATGATTCTACTCAGTCCACATTTTTATCAACATGATCACCCTCACCTGCAGCCATCATTGCATTTTAGAGCACAGCCCTACAGCTATTTTTTCTTTTTTTTTTTTTTTTTCCAATATCAAGATATGAAGGTGATGAATGGAAGTTGCTTGCATGTTTTCATCAGTGTGTTTTTTATAGCTCCCATGGACAGTGATAGACTTGGCAGCCTGGAGACTGAAATACTCTGTTTAATCACAGGCTAGATATAGTACAACAGAAAGACATATATCTATACACAGCCCCTGTAGCGTGTCTAAGCCTTGAGCTAGGGAGCCTATCTTCTGTAAGTGAAAGAAAGCTCTCAGGCCAGTCAGTCTCTCCTGATCTTATCTCTAGAACTGTTGAAAAGAAGCATTCATGCCACTGAGTTTTGCGACAGGTGCTAATATCTAGTCTGGAGTGAACTGAGAGTTCCCTTTCACCCACTTGGGAATTTCTTTTGGTAAGTTGCTGAGAAAATGCAGGTTCTATCCAGTTTGGAAGTTGTACATCTGTGTGTATCAAGCCCTCACATTCCTCTTTAAAAAAAAGCAATAGGTTTTCAGGTCAGCTTGCATTTAGCCATGGGCTTCATCCAAAGCTCATTAATGTCTGTGATGTTTGGGTTTTTTTTCACTTGTGTAAACTCTCAAAATCCAATAACTAAACCCAGAGAACTAAGTAAAACAATAAACCTCATTCCTATTTTTAGAAAGTTGACATGTTTTATTTGAAAACAAAGCAAAACTAAGGTACTTCAGAGACTCCTGCAGCATTCTAGGTCCACAGAAAAAGTAGGGCACAGAATTCTTTTGAATGTGGAGTTTCTCTGTGGAATGCACTGGATTTCTCCTGTATTACCCAGTATGTTTGACCAGGACCTTTGGCAGACACCACCCCTCAGACAGGTTTCCCTTCGCCCAAAGGAGAAAATACCCAAACTGTTTACCCTAACAGATTCTTTTCGCGTACCACAGGAACTTTATCACTGTCTACTCTGTACCAAATCTGATTGTGCAGGTCCTGCTGTGTTTACTGAACCCCTACTATTTACTAACCAGGTTGCTTGTGCTAAATGTTTGTTTGGCTTTTAGGGTGGTTTTCAGCAAACTGTTGTAGTTCTCAATCTTCCCTGAAGCTGGAGCATAGTAGGGTGTGTGGTAGATCCACTCAATATCATGCTCTTTGGCCCAGTTTTTCACAAGATTGTTCTTGAAATGAGTCCCATTGTCCGACTTGATTCTCTCTGGAGTTCCATGTCTCCACATGATTTGTCTCTCCAAGGCGAGAATGGTGTTACGTGCAGTAGCATGTGGAACTGGATAGGTTTCCAGCCATCCAGTGCTTGCCTCTACCATCATTAGCATATGCTGCTTGCCAGAACGAGATCGAGGTAAAGTGATGTAGTCAATCTGCCAGGCTTCTCCATACTTGTACTTTGACCATCACTCACCATACCATAAGAGCTTGATTTGTTTAGCCTGCTTAATAGCAGCACAAATGTCGCAGTCATGGATGACTTGGGTGATAGCGTCCATGGGTAAGTCAACTGACTTATCACGTGCCCATCGGTAGGTTGCATCTTTGCCTTGACGTCCAGATGAATCATGAGCCCACCAAACTAAGAACAGTTCACCTTGATGTTTCCAATCAAGGTCAAGATTGGAATCTCTTAACGTTTGGGGTTTTTTTATGTTTTATTACAACACAAAGGGTCTAGGTCATATTTCTTTTCACAGAGATAGAATCAGTCAGGGTTGGAAGGGACCACAAGGATCATCTAGTTCCAACCCCCCTGACATGGGAAAGGACACCTCACACTACATCAGGCTGTCTGGAGCCTTGTCTAGTCTGGCCTTAAACACTTCCAGGGATGGGGCTTCCACCACCTCCCTGGGCAACCCTTTCCAGGGTCTCACCATCCTCATGGTGAATAATTTCTTCCTAACATCCAGTCTGAATCTACCCATTTCTAGATTTGTTCCATTCGTCCCAGTCCTATCATTACCTGACATACTAAAAAGTCTCTCCCCAGCTTTCTTGCAGGCTCCTTTAAGATACTGAAAGGTCACCACAAGGTCACCTTGGAGCCTTCTCCTCTCTAGACTGAGCAACCGCAACTCCCTCAGTCTCTCCTCATAGGAGAGGTATTCCAGCCCTCTGATTATCCTCATGGACCTTCTCTAGATGTGTTATAGCACATTCATATCCTTCTTGTAATAGGGGCTCCAGAACTGGATGAAACACTGCAGGTGGGGTCTCACCAGTGCAGAGTAGAGGGAGAAGATTACTTCCCTTGCCCTGCTGGCCACACTTCTCTTGATGCAGTCCAGGACCTGGGCTTTCTGGGCTGCAAGTACACACTGATGGCTCATGCTGAGGTTATGTGTTTATGGGGTTTTACTCGTTATTCCTTGGTAATCCAGCATACAGAAAGCATGTGTTTTCCAAAAGAAGCATTGACTATTAAACCTGCTGGAAATGATTTGACCATTTTGTGGATTTTCTTGTATTTTTCAGCTAACAGGAGAAGTGACTTTGCAAATCGCCACTGAACCGGTTTTGCCATTTAATGCCCTTGACATCGCATTAGAAGTTCAGAACAACCTTAAAGGTAATTTTTGTTAGAGGAATACACTTTTGCATTAATAGAGAGGGGATAAAGGATCTCCTGTTACTTGGCACAGGTTTTCAATTTCCACTTGAATGTTAGCCAGTGATTTTACTAGTTAAATAGCATCATTACATAATGCTAAATAAAACACAGTTTTTCTTTCCAAAATAAAGCCATAAATTGTTTATTCCAGAGAAGGGCAATGAAGCTGGTGAGAG
>WAAF01006424.1:16995-42625 GCA_013400475.1 Tricholaema leucomelas | reverse complement strand
AGCCCCAACTCTCTCAGTCTGTCCTCATAGCAGAGCTGCTGCAGCCCTCTGAGCATCTTCGTGGCTCTCCTCTGGACTGGCTCCAGCAGTTCCATGTCCTTCTTGTGTTGGGGGCTCCAGAACTGCACACAGGACTCCAGGTGGGGAGTACTCCATAGTTGGCTCCCAATCTTGGCTGAGGTCTTCAGAGCTATTGAGATGACTACACCAAAACGTGGTTGGCAGCTGGTGTGTACTCCTTTGGTAAAGCCTGGGAAGCAACCTTTCACATTTGTGCCTATTGTGCTTCTCTATCCATAGGCTCTTGACCTGGTCAATAGAATTTTCCAGCACTGGTAGTTATTTCAGCACCTAATTAAGTCTCTTTAGAATGCCTCAGTAGCATCATTTATTATGATCCTTTCCAAAGGATCACCTGAATGCCAAGTTCTGGCCCTCTGAGCAGGACCAGCTGCACTTAGAAAGCATTTGCTTGAATTTCAGTAAGAAGTGCTCTGGAGACTCTCTAAGATGCTTTGCCATTTCCATGATGGGTAGTCTGGTGATACTAATAGTTGACAGCAAGCTCACACACTGTAGAAATATTGTCAGGCAGAAGGCTTCCTACATAATAAGTTTAAAGAGGGATTAAATGTGCACTTAATGTTTCTTCCAGGCCCTGAAGTGAGACACTTGTACACACAGCAGAGAGCTTTCCTCAGATGTCCATTAGAGATGTTCTAAGCCAAGAGGAGTGGTTACCTGGAGAGGTTAAATAGGAACTTCAGCTTCTTTGCCTCTCAAAAGCAAAAAACAGAGTTTCTACTAATTTAACCTGGATGTTATCAACAGAGAACCCTCCCAATGGAACACTCTCCCTGTAGCATTTGATGTGTGGGGCCAGCAGGACAAGGGAGGTTATTCTGCCCCTGTGCTCAACACTGGTCAGGCCACACCTTGAGTGCTGTGTCCAGTTCTGGGCTCCTCAATTCAAGAGAGATGTTGAGGTACTGGAAGGTGTCCAGAGAAGGGCAAAAAAGCTGGTGAGGGGCCTGGAACACAAACCCTATGAGGAGAGGCTGAGGGAGCTGGGGGTGTGCAGCTTGCAGAAGAGGAGGCTCAGGGCAGAGCTCATTGCTGTCTACAACTACCTGAAGGGAGGCTGTAGCCAGGTGGGGTTGGTCTCTTCTGCCAAGCAACCAGCAACAGAACAAGGGGACACAGCCTCAAGTTGTGCCAGGGGAGGTCTAGGCTGGATGTTAGGAGGAAGTTGTTGTCAGAGAGAGTGATTGGCATTGGAATGGGCTGCCCAGGGAGGTGGTGGAGTCACCGTGCCTGGGGGTGTTCAGGAAAAGCCTGGATGAGGCACTTAGTGCCATGGTCTGGTTGACTGGACAGGGCTGGGTGCTAGGTTGGACTGGCTGAGCTTGGAGGGCTCTTCCAACCTGCTTGATTCTATGATTCTATGATTGTCTATCTCTAAAGGGAATGAGCAAAGCTGGGGTGGCACAGGAGGCCAGTCCCATATTAGCAACATGTCAAGGGCTACTCTGCTGCTCTGTGTACCTCCAGCTCCTGCTATGGATGGTGGGAATTGAGAGCATTCAGCACCTGGGAGGACTGTCCCCACACTTATTAAGGCCTGCAATGTAATTACAGAGTAGTTATTGTACTGCTGTTGAGACAGAAGTTTGTGAGGTGCTGTGAGCTAACAGCAAACATGTGCAGCCATGCCTTGTTAGCTCCTCACTCCACTATGATTTAATCACTTTACATGCTGCTTTTGCTACAGCAGTGCTCTCCTGCATACTAATAGCTGTGCTTCTGCTGGGAAGTTTTTCCTGCAGTGAACAGACAGGAGATTCACTGAATGCTTCAAAATCACTTTGGTAATGTATCCACTTAGAATCATAATCAACCAGGTTGGAAGAGACCTCCAAGATCATCCAGTCCAACCTAGCACCCAGCCCTATCCAGTCAACCAGACCATGGCACTAAGTGCCCCAGACAGGCTTGGCTTCAACACCTCCAGGCACGGTGCCTCCACCACCTCCCTGGGCAGCCCATTCCAATGCCAATCACTCTCTCTGACAACAACTTCCTCCTAACATCCAGCCTAGACTTCCCCTGGCACAACTTGAGACTGTGTCCCCTTGTTCTCTTGCTGGGTGCCTGGCAGAAGAGACCAACCCCACCTGGCTACAGCCTCCCTTCAGGTAGTTGTAGACAGCAATGAGCTCTGCCCTGAGCCTCCTCTTCTGCAGGCTGCACACCCCCAGATCCCTCAGCCTCTCCTCACAGGGCTGTGCTCCAGGCCCCTCACCAGCTTTGGCACCCTTCTCTGGACACCTTCCAGCACCTCAACATCTCTCTTGAATTGAGGAGCCCAGAACTGGACACAGCACTCAAGGTGTGGTCTGAGCAGTGCTGAGCACAGGGGCAGAATAACCTCTCTTGTCCTACTGGCCACACTGCTCCTGATGCAGGCCAGGATGCCATTGGCTCCTGGAGCCAACTGCCATTGGCCAGGAGCCTCTATGCCCATTATTGTCCTTAGACATCTGAGAACTGCAGTCAGGAATGGATTTTAGTTTCTCACCACCTCTAGCAAGCTTGAATTACAAGATCTACCTGAGTTCTCCAAAAGAGACTGTGATAGAGAAAGTCAAACTCCTGTGTCTCAACTTGCATTTTGCTTTTAGCTAGGACTTCTCAGAGCTGTGTTACCAAACATGTCTTTGAACTCTTTGTGTCTAGATCCAGGCTAATAAATTAAAACAACTACTATAACCCCCATTTGCCCATAGGAATATGCATCACAGGTGTCTGAATCCAACTCAGGATGCAAAGAATCCAACAGTGCTATACACTGAACATGATTAATTTGTTTCAGAAAGGGAAAATAAAGCAATTCACTTAGGTTTTGCAGATATATTTGCCTAACTATTGAGTTCTGAAGAAAGGGCTTCCTAGCCTAGAGAGGAGAGGACTGAGGGAGAATCTCATCACTGCTTCTAACTAATTACAGAGTGGGTGACAGGAGGATGGGGCTGCTCTCTTTTCAGTGGTGCCCAGTCCTAGAACAAGAGGTAATGGGCACAAAATTGAACATAAGAAGTTCCATCTAAACATGAGGAGGAACTTCTTTACTTTGAGGGTGGTAGAGCAGGAGGGTGGAACAGGCTGCCCAGAGGAACAGTGAATTCTCTACCTCTGGAGTCATTCAAAACCCACCTGGATGCCATCCTGTGCAACCTGGTTTAGGTGAGCCTGCTCTGGCAGGGGGCTTGGACTAGATGATTTTCAGAGGTCCAACTCTTATCATTCTGTGATTCCATGAGTTGTTTTAAGAGTTCAGGGAAGAGCTAAGCTTCACACTGTCCTTATTGCTTGCACTGACTTTACCTCTGCATCAGAACCAAGAGCAACCTGGTTCCAGGAATGCTATTGCTAAGACTGGGACATGCAAGGTTTCTGTATCATACATAAGGCAATACATGAGCAACGTAGGTAAGTTCTGTAGACAAAAGGTTGCTTTATGAATCTGTGCTTTATGAATGACAGAAATCTTCCATCAATTTACCAAGCTCCTGGTGTCTGCTTGTCCACAGCATAAAAACTTCTTGTCTCCAGATTCTCCATTGCTGTCCAGGGATGGGAGGTCTGGCTCCAACGGCACAGGTTAAAAGGTCTGATTAAATGAAGGAATTGAGAAGGATGTAGAAAGAGGTTCATTACTCTCCTGCCTGAAGGCATGAGCCAACCTTTTATTGCAGGAGCTAGGCAGACCTGTCCCTGATGGGTACATTATTGCAAAAATCCTGAAGAGAGTAATTATGCACCATCCACACTGACAGGGCTAGACACATTTCTGCTCTGTTCCAGCAGCCAATGGTGCTTTTCCTTGGAGTGCTGTCTGGCAATATGAGGAAGGAAATAGGGGTCATGATACCTGACTTCCAATGTGGCCATAGGCAAACCACTAATTGTTGCTGCAGCTTTGCTGCCCACTTGATAAAAGCATGGAAATGATCATTTAGGGAAAGGTTGCCAAAGGTTTTACATATCTTTCTGTAACTCAAATTAAACAGTGCAGTATTTACTTTACCAACACCTCTACTGCCTCTGCCCTTCCTGATCAATCTCAATATGGCATTATCTTCACATACTAAATATTAATATCTTCCTGCTCAAAGTATCAGAGANCTGCCCTGAGCCTCTTCTTCTCCAAGATGTACAGATTACACCAATAATGTCTCTGTGATGATCCCACAGTTCCCTCATACTAATGTAGAAACTGAATCAAAATATGATTTGATTCACTCAGAGCAAAAGACAAATAAGATCTTCTTTATTGAGGCAGAAAGGAGTCAGAAAGTTTAATTCAGAAAGTAAATCCCCAGCAATCACAGAATCAGCCAGGTTGGAAGAGACCTCCAAGATCATCCAGACCAAGCTACCACCCAGCCCTGGCCAATCAACCAGACCATGGCACTAAGTGCCCCAGACAGGCTTTGCTTCGACACCCCCATGGATGGTGACTCCACCACCTCCCTGGGCAGCCCATTCCAATAGAAGCCCCTGGGATTTTTTTTTTTGTGGTGAGTATTACAGACAAAAATTTCTCTTGAGTGATATGCTAGAAGTAGTATATCTTTGGGAAGATATTTGTTGATTAGAAGTTATGTCTCTAGGATTTTAAAGATTTTCAAGGAAGATAGTTCCCCAAACTCATCATTGTAGACAGTGCAGGTGAAACTGAATGAATCACAGAATCAGTCAGGGTTGGAAGGGACCACAAGGATCAGCCAATTCCAACCCTCCTGCCATGGGCAGGGACACCCTACCCTAGAGCAGGCTGCACACAGCCCCATCCAGCCTGGCCTTAAACACCTCCAGCCATGGGGCCTCAACCACCTCCCTGGGCAACCCATTCCAGTCTCTCACCACTCTCATGCTCAACAACTTCCTCCTCACATCCACTCTGAATCTCCCCAGCTCCAGCTTTGCTCCATAAGATGTCACAAGCCCTTATGCACAGATCTAGAGGTGATACTTTTAGCTGTTATATCTCTCAGATGAAAAATGCACTTAAGATACATGTCCAACATCCATAAGAAGAAGGAGTAAACAATGTGATCTTTGATAACATTCGGTGCTTCTGTGCTCCACAACCTCCCTGGAGGTGTTCAAGGCCAGCCTGGGTGAGGCCTTGAGCCACCTGTTCTAGTGGGAGATGTCTCTGCCTATAGCAGGGGGTTGGAACTGGCTGAGCTTTGAGGTCCCTTCCTATGATTCTATGAATGATTTCAGTCTATGTCTTTTGTAACTTAGACTCATCTACATTAAAATAGTCTCTGCGTGTGGAATCCTTTAGCAGGGCAGACTTTTCTGTCTGGGCAGGAGCTTGTGCCATGACCACACTGTAGTGCACAAAAATCTAGATCTGTAATATTATTCCTAACTGTGGTTTTAGACCTCTCCATCCTGGAAGGCTGAACCTTGCTAAATTGTTCTTTGGACTCTGCAGTGTTACAGTGAGACTAAAAAAGTGGTTAGGACAACCTGCCCCAAAGCCAAGGTAGATGATTTTGTGGAAGTTGGTAGAGAAATTATTTGCTGACTCTAACAAAAATCTGGCAAATCAAAAAAAAATAAGGATAAAAAAATGACTTTTAACTGCTCAGAATAAACCTAATCAGTGGAAGCAGCAAGCAATGCTCCCAAGTGGTGCCATGCCCAGGTGGTGTTTCCATCTTCCACTGAAAGCGAGAGAAGAAGAGAATTTAATTCTCAAGAAACAGTTTAAGGAGCTGAGAAGTTTATAGCCACATGCTGCCTCTATAAAGAAAAAAAACGTGCAGCACTTGTCTTTAAAACTTATAAATAGACAGAGAGGATGAATTACACTCACAGCAGTATGAGGAACTTGACTCAGAGTGTGGCTAATTCGGTCGCGTCGCCTCTTCGTTAGTATAAATCACTCTCAGAGGAGATGCTCAGATTGCCAAGGTTCCCTGCTCTCTGCTTTGCACCACTGGCTCTCTCTTTGTCAGACTGAACCAGCATCTTGTCTGGCAGGACCTAGGACCTATACATCCTCCTTTTAAAGATTTCCCAACCCTATAGGCATCTTTCAGCGCTGCAGGGCCAGGAGTACAGTTACAGAGCTGTTGTCATCACAGCGGCTGGCTCAGAGGGCATACTTGGGGAGAAGCAGACGAATCCCTTTCCTCTTGGTTCTTTAGGTATTCTATCAAGCACAGCTCAGTTACAAGACATTATTTTGCTCTACAGCTACAGAATGGCCTGTTAAGAAAGACAGAAATGGCTTCATTCCTGTTATCCATGATTAGTGACCTATAGCATCTAGGCTAAGCTACTGGAAACTGCAGCGCTAGAGAGGACATCTAAAGCAGGTGATGATATTTTTGTTAGAAGAGTCAGGTTTTCCTTCTTCAAAGAGAGACAGCACTGAAGTCATCTGGCCTGCACAAAAATGGCAGTGAAATCTACCAGTCAGCTGCAAACACAGGTTCCAGCAGAGAGAACTTCAAAGAGTTAGGATCAAGAACCGTTTCTGGGAAAGAAGGAAGAGTTAAGACCTGTAGAAGATGACAGTGTTCTCTGCTCTCTTACACTCTTGTCTCTTTCTCAGAACAAAAGCTGACTTTTCCCAAAGTGGTCAACAAATGTAAGGACAGCAGACAGTGCACTGGCAGATAGGCTTCTTATCACCAGCAACCATGCCAAAAGGGTGACAGTAGTTTTCTCTTAGCCCTCATTACCTCTCCCCCCTGTGTAACTACCACTTTTCTTCGTCATCTCTAAAGATGATTAATCTCTTCCTGTGAAAGTATGATTGTGGAGAACTTGACTTAGCAGGCTGGTAGACATCCCATCAACAACACTCTCCCTTACCATTTTCATCATGTATTAAATGGCCTTAATTGCAGCAATGGATGCATGTGTCAGAGGTCTTCCTCACTATTCTGCTTGCCTCACAGCTAGGAGGAGTTATCCCTTTGTGTGGAACCTCACACCTATCTCCTCAAGTACGTTGAGCTGATCAAGATCAGTTTATGGCTGACATCAGTTGATGGAGAATGACCAACTAGAGGATGCTACAATGCCTCTATCTGCAGCAGCATGAGCTTGAGCTCCAGGATTTAGGAAACCTCAATTCTGTTACGTGTGTTCAAGCAAAAGCCTCAGTGACTTCACACTGTAGCCAAGCCTACTGTGCAGTGTCACAGTCCCACTTGGCCAGTGGACTGCACACTGTAACCAAGCCTACTGTGCAGTGTCACACAGTCCCACTTGGCTAATGGACTTCACACTGCAACCAAGCCCACCGTGCAGTGTCACAGTCCCACTTGGCCAGTGGACTGCACACTGTAACCAAGCCTACTGTGCAGTGTCACACAGTCCCACTTGGCTAATGGACTTCACACTGTAGCCAAGCCTACTGTGCAGTGTCACAGTCCCACTTGGCCAATGGACTTCACACTGCAACCAAGCCTACTGTGCAGTGTCACAGTCCCACTTGGCCAGTGGACTTCACACTGTAACCAAGCCTACTGTGCAGTGTCACCCTACAGTGCTGCCAGGTTCCACTGGGGAAGCAGACATTCAAAATAAGGTACATCTATTTAAAATGCAAATGCTAAAGCACTATTCAGGTGACTACAATGGTGTGCTGGTTTGAGCCTAGCTGGAATATTTTGGTGAGAAGAATTAGATGATAGGCTGTGGAAAGGAACCAATGGTGATGTCTGCTGCACTCATAGGCTTGCTGAGATGGATAAAAACAAGAACACAAACATAGATAAAGGAGTTGCTCTCTCTGGCTCTGGCTGCTTCCCTTCTCTCTCTAACCTGTCATCTAACTAATCCTTCTGCTTCCTAACCCTGCTGGCCAACCCTCCAAATTCAACTTGAACATAAGGCAAAGTCTGGGATAAGGTAGAGGGGTGGAAAGGAGGTGGCAGGGTGGTTGGGAGCCCCTCCTGGGCACTCTGGTTTCTGGGAGGGCTGCTGTGTTTCTGCATTACTTTTTAACTTGTCTGTTTCTGTCTATAGCTGTAAATATTGTAACTCTCTGCTTGTATCTTGTGCTAAGCTGTGAATATAAAGCTTCATTCTTCAATTTCCAGCTCGGCTGAGTCTAGTCTGGGTGGGTTTTCTTAAGTGTGGGGGGAGCAGGTGACACCCAAACCATCGCAAATGGTAATTGCAGATGAGGCTTTACCCTTTAGAGGAGAAGGAGAGACCACCTAAAAATGGAGTTTAGTGTTTTATTGGCTCAGTGTCACTCAGTCTTGCACTGCACATGTCTGAGCCCCACTAAAGAAACAGGGACAAATTGCTTTCAACAATCCAGTCTTGCAATTTCCTGCCCTCTTCTCCAGGCAACTGAATTTTACATCACATTCCAGATGAGACAACCCCCTCCTCAACTGGATTTATGTAGAAAGTAACAAAACCTTTCCACCCAGATCTTCATCCTGTGTATCTTAGAGGGAATCAGCAGCTATGCCAGTGCTGGTTTATGAGAAGAGGCAGAAGTGTAAACCCGTATTTTGTGATGACAATGACAGTAGGAGTGACCTTGCTCCAGCACATATTGCTTTTTCAGCAGTGTCTAGAGGAGATAATCTAACAGCAGACTGCAATGCCTCATGTTTCCTCAGATCTTGCTACAGTAATTCAATCATAAGCATATAAAATTAGATGTAAAATAAGGTAACCAGCCTGCTGGGACTGTGTGACTGCAATAAAGGTTGCCCCCTGACAGTGAGCATTACACTGCCCTCTTGAAAGAGAGGTTACCCTTCATTATAGCATGCTTCTCATGTCAGCCTGTGCCAGGTAGCACTGCAGTTAAGCACAGGGTGCAGGACAGCCAAAATTCCTTTATGACAATTATGTGCTGCATCCAGGGTTAAAAAACAGTGAACAGAAGCAGTCCAACACTTGAACTTCAAGGTGAGAGACATTTCTTGTCCTGTCTTTTTCACAGTCTCACAGTATCACCAAGGTTGGAAGAGACCTCACAGATCAAGTCCAAGCCGTTACCACAGAGCTCAAGGCTAGACCATGGCACCAAGTGCCACGTCCAATCCTGCCTTGAACAGCTCCAGGGACGGCGACTCCACCACCTCCCTGGGCAGCCCATTCCAGTGTCCAATGACTCTCTCAGTGAAGAACTTTCTCCTCACCTCAAGCCTAAATTTCCCCTGGCGCAGCTTGAGGCTGTGTCCTCTTGTTCTGGTGCTGGCTGCCTGAGAGAAGAGAGCAACCTCCTCCTGGCTACAACCACCCCTCAGGTAGCTGTAGACAGCAATAAGGTCTCCCCTGAGCCTCCTCTTCTGCAGGCTGCACACCCCCAGCTCCCTCAGCCTCTCCTCGTAGGGCTGTGCTCCAGGCCTCTCCCCAGCCTCGTTGCCCTTCTCTGGACACATTCAAGCATCTCAATGTCCCTCTTAAGCTGGGGGGGCCCAGAACTGGACACAGTAGTCAAGGTGTGGTCTAACCAGTGCAGAGTACAGGGGCAGAATGAGCTCCCTGCTCCTGCTGGCCACACCATTCCTGATGCAGGCCAGGATGGCATTGGCTCTCTTGGCCACCTGGGCACCATTTGTTTGGTTGGTGGTTGCTGCTTTTTGGTTCTAACACAAAATGTGTTTTCCCTTTACGTTGCCTTTCCTTTAATCATCAGTTGCTTAACCACATCTTACAAACCTTGACATCTGTTTTAGAGCAGCTGAGCCACAGTCATGGCTGTGTGTCCAAACTCAGTGAAGTTTGCAATTGAAGGTCTCAAGCAAAAGAGACAGAGTGAAACTGAGGTACGGTGGGAGTTAGTCTTCGGTGTCAGCACAGTAGTCGTTTTCTAGCTATAAATATCAGAGAATCATAGAAGCAATGAGGTTGGAAGAGCCTTCCCAGCTCATCCAGTCCAACCTAGCACCCAGCCCTAGCCAATCAACCAGACCATGGCACTAAGTGCCTCACCCAGGCTTTGCTTCAATGCGTCCAGGCATGGCGACTCCACCACCTCCCTGGGCAGCCCATTCCAATGCCAATCACTCTTACCCTTGCACTTGTCCTGTGGGCAGCTGAGAAAATGCAATACTTTAAATGACTACAGGTGTGACCACAGTAAAATAACTAATCATAGAATCACAGAATCACAGAATGGTTTAGGTTGGAAGGGACCTCAAGGATCATCCAGCTCCAACCCCCTGCCATAGGCAGGGACACCTCCCACTAGAGCAGGTTGCTCAAGGCCTCATCCAACCTGGCCTTAAATGCCTCCAGGGAGGAAGCATCCACAACCTCCCTGGGCAACCTGTGCCAGTGTCTTACCACCCTCACTGTAAAGCTAATGTTTAGCTCCCTTTAAAGACACCTATGGGTCTGACATAAAGCCATGCACCAGTTACTACCACAAACACAGACTTCAGTAGGCAATCACATAGAGCAAGACCTAAGCTCTGGGTTCCCTCATACAATGTAGATAGAGAAGACAGCACCAAACAGCAACAGGTACTGTCTGGCACTTTCAGGCCACTACAACAGTATATTCAGCAGGTGTAGACAGATCTAACTCTGATGGCCTTACATGGGATGCATTGCTTACAGCAGCTGAGAATCTGGCCCACAGCTGCTTATGTGAAATCATTCCCCTGGGTACTTAGATTAACATACACACTAATAAAACTCATTAATCTCTTCAAGTATCACTGCAGGTTTTTGTGAATGAGATATAAAGTAATCCCAGCATATCACTTTGTAACTGCTGATAAGAGCCTTTAGAAACCTTAATCTTGTTATTCACAAATGCTCCTTAATTACTATGAAAGAGTTCTTCTGGTGTCAAGGAGATGGGCATTTTCTCTAGCAGCTACTGCCAGCTTTCCTTGGGATTAAAACAAGAAGAATAATATCCAAGGAATTTGTTTTACAGACAGGCTTCATAAATCTAATAACATTCACTGCAGAATTCAATGTTTGTTGGGAAATAGAATCATGGAATGGTTTAGGTTGGAAGGGACCTCAAAGCTCAGCCAGTTCCAACTCCCTGCCATAGGCAGGGACACCTCCTGCTAGAACAGGTGGCTCAAGGCCTCATCCAACCTGGCCTTGAACACCTCCAGGGAGGTTGTGGAGCACAGAAGCTCTTTGATCACATTGGATGCTTCTGTGCTCCACAACCCCCCTGGGCAACCTGTGCCAGTGTCTCACCANTTCTTGTGTTGGGGGCTCCAGAACTGCACACAGGACTGCAGGTGGGGTCTGAGGAGAGCAGAGCCAAGGGGCAGAATCCCCTCCCTTGCCCTGCTGCCCACACTGCTCTTGCTGCAGCCCAGCAGCAGCTGTCTGGGCTGCACTCACACTGCAGGCTCATGTTGAGCTTTTCATCACCCCAGACCCCCAGGGCCTTCTCCTCAGGGCTGCTCTCTGTAAGTATAAAGCTTCATTCTAATCTCCAGCTTGGCTGAGCCTAGTCTGGGTGCTTTTCTTAAGTGTGGGGGGGCAGGTAACACCCAAACCATCACAGTATGCTCAGGAAAAGATTGCAGACATCTACTTTGTAGTTAAAATTCCAAATACACAAAAGAAAAAGAAATAAATAGAAACCAAACAGTGTTAAGAGCAAAGCTTTAAGAGAAAAGTGACTCAGATATTTATGGCTGGTCTGTGAAAGCTGCCCACAGGTACACAAGGTATTTAAAGATATCAATGCTGCCTCCAAATCCCATCCTTAGGCATGACAACCACAATAGCAAAGCTCAACATACCTTCACATGTCAGTAGGAAGTATTCCAGGTTGTGGCTGAAGGATGCACTGAAATAAGTGCAGTTTTCAATCAGATCACAAGACAGACACTGCCTGTTGAAGTTCCCATTTGTGCTTGCACTGAAAAAGTCAATATCAGCCCATGAAGGTCACTAAGTAAATGTTACCTGAAAGCAACATTACTTGAACCTTGCTGTAGTGTAGAACAAGAACATAAACAGAATGTGTCCAACATTAGTAAGAGACAAAGCATTTCCATTTGGTTGAGTTAAATGGCAGTAATGGCTTTTGGTTTTGCCTGATTGGAGAATATACAAGAGGGCAGAGATGTCTCTTTTTTTGCAAGGTCAGGTGCTTATGAAGGAAAGTATAGTTCTTAAAAGACAATGATGGTTGCAATTCAAGAGGAAGTCATAACTTGGAGGATGAGTGAATGAAACAATGGAGCAGTATTTCTACATCTACTTCTATTATAAGGGACAAGAAAGAGCTGGAATTGCTGTCTTTAAGCTCCTTACTGGTTGCCTCACTGCTCTGATTTGCTAGCAGCTGTCTCAGGGGCCAAAGCCCTTTCTGGGGGGGTCAACAGTTCTTCCTATGACATCCAAGTGGCAAGGAAAAAGATGTGTTTAGGGATTTGTTTCTTAAAAACATGGTAACATGACCTGTCCACAGAAAGGCTTTGTGCCTACATGACCTGTCTGCAGAAAGGCTTTGTGCCTACTGTGTTGAAGAACAGGTATGGATTATTAGCAAATAGGAATCTGTAACACTTTGCACTTTTCAAAGGCTTCAACAAACAGATCCTTCCAGTATTGCTGTAAAGCAGAGGAGTGCTTTTTGCTACCACTTAAAGGTAGAAGGAGACGAGGCTGAGACACCTTCTTAGGGCCACAGGGACTGAAGTGAATAGCTCTCTGGCTCTATTTCAGGCTCAGATCGTGTCTCTGATTCAATTCTGTTTAGAGCTACAAAATCAGACACAGAAAACAAAACCCTCAAACAGATCTTCATCTGATGCAAGCTGTCAGTACTCCAGTGGAGCTCTGATGATGAACATATGTCAAGGTTGCTGGGCTGACACCCCTGGGCTGGGTTGAGAGGACAATCAAACTATCCAGCACGGGAAATAAAATAGCTGAAGTGAGGCCAAGATCACTGTGCAAAGCAAGGTCAAAGACATTGGCACTTTGGGCATCTCTTTCTGTGTTGCCAGTGTGGGAAGGTGAGGTTTATGAGCCACCAGAGTGAGGGGTATGCCAAGGGGTGGGAAGCATGGGTTGACCCATGCCAGCAGCTCTTAGGCAGCTCCGCCTGGACTTAGGTTTTGAAACTAATTGTTCTTCCCATTTTAGTAGCGATGGATGGTCAACAGCATTGGGATTTATCTTCCTTCAAGGAAAACACTGAACTGAGATACTTCAGAAACTGTGAATAGGTGCAGAGGCCTTGAAAGGAAAAAGTACAGGCAATTTAGTTTGCTCTGGTTTCCTTCCCACAGAGGAAGAAAGGTATCACACCATGTTGGAGAAGGAAAACATACTGACTGTCCCATGCCAACTGATGCTGTCACCAGCTCTGCCCTTCACCAAGGTGACAGCAGGCTGGAGAAGACAAATAGAACAAATGGAATAATGACTCCAAAACAATTACTTAAAGCCTTGGGCTTCCTTTCTAATCTAGTGGACAATACTTCACCATAGCACTACCAATTGCTTACCACAGATGAGCCTTTTACATATCACATAATTAGAGGGAGGACCACAAAAGTCATCTGGACTTACAGAAAACCATCTGCAAACATAACATTGTTATTTCTTTTCCATCTCACCAGGAGGTGAGCTGCTATCAAACTTCCATGAAAACTGCTTTCTGGAAGTATAAAAGCAGTTTATAGCATTAGCTTAATGCAATTATGAATTCTTTTCCTGTGCTCTGCTGCAAAGTTTTGTGACAGTTTGTCAATCTTGAGGCTAACTTTAAATTTGCCATAAAAAAGAGAGAATTGCTAAACGTGAAACACCTCCAAATGTCAAGCATTTTGTTCCCCATTGTTCTGCCTACCCTGGTGACACACTGCAACATCTTGCAGTTGCTGTTTAAAGACACACAGATAACAAACAGTCTCTGTTGAAATTGCTTAAGTAATGATTCACATAAGACTGAAAAAAAAAGGGAGATTCTGGAGATGAAGTTGTAGTAAAGCACACACCTGTACAAATGTCGTCGCCTTGGCAAATCCTCTGTGCTGTGGAAATAGCTGGAGGGGAAAAACAAATCAAAAGGCAATTGTCTCATTAGAAGAGTGGTCACAACTAGTTCAGAAAACATCTTATGTGACATTGCTGTTTTCCTGATGTTGTAAAGGCAAGGAGGAAATGGAGTGAAACTGAAGGTGGGTAGAATAGANTCAGCCTCTCCTCACAGGGCTGTGCTCCAGGCCCCTCCCCAGCCTTGCTGCCCTTCTGGACACCTTCCAGCACCTCAACATCTCTCTTGAATTGAGGAGCCCAGAACTTTGGAACAGTACTCAAGGTGTGGCCTGAGCAGTGCTGAGCACAGGGGCAGAATAACCTCCCTCCTCCTACTGGCCACACTGCTGCTGATCCAGCCCAGGATGCCATTGGCTCTCTTGCCCACCTGGGCACACTGCTGGCTCATCTTCAGCCTACTATCCACCAGGACCCCCAGGTTCCTTTCTTCCTGGCTGCTCTCAGCCACTCTGTCCCCAGCCTGTAGTGTTGCTTGGGGTTGTTGTGGCCAAAGTGCAGAACCCTGGAGAGTTTAAATGGAAGTAGAACAGAGAGGGACACATCACTGCAGAGGATCGAGCAACTATGTCGTAGGCTGCCCTGCAGTTAAATCAAGCATGGAAATGTTTGAGTCCTATAATGATCATGTCTGCCAGGCAACCAGCAACAAGGGGACACAGCCTCAAGTTGTGCCAGGGGAGGTCTAGGCTGGATGTTAGGAGGAAGTTGTTGGCAGAGAGAGTGATTGGCATTGGAATGGGCTGCCCAGAGAGGTGGTGGAGTCTCTGTCCCTGGAGGTGTTCAAGATTGGATGAGGCACTTAGTGCCATGGTCTGGTTGATTGTCTAGGGCTGGGTGCTAGGTTGGACTAGATGAGCTTGGAGGTCTCTTCCAACCTGCTTTATGATTCTATGTCAGTGGATCAAAAAGGATAAAGTGACCTGTTCTAGTGGGAGGTGTCCCTGCCTATGGCAAGGGGTTGGAAGTGGCTGAGCTTTGAGGTCCCATCCAACCTAAACCATTCTATGACTCTATGATTATTGAAAGCCTGTATTTTTTATCTTTATGGTTCAGACTTCCATTGAAACACCTTTCTCTTTTTCTTTTCTTTCTCTAGAACTGTTTTTACTTCTCAGATCACTTTTTATTTTCTGCCTAGAGAGGTATATAACTGGAGTCTGATCCAAAACCCACTGAAATAGCCACTTTGAAAAACGGAGTTCGGCCTTCAGGGAAGACAGAGTATGAAGTCAAAGAATGCTTCATTGTTTTTTGCTGAAACTGAAGAATCTCTTTCTTGGCTAAACAGTGAAAACCCCATTGTGTGGTGATAGCTTCTGAAGGTAACAGAGGTGGTGCTGGAGGTGCCCAACATGCAGGGTTCTGATTGATTCATCCAAATGAATTTCATGTGGGTAACGCCAGGGAGCAAAGGCAGCATCCGTGGGATGAACAATGTGTCAGGCAGGATGCTGAGCCCTGCTGAGGTACTTCTAACAAGCTGCACTTGCAGAAATGCACATTTGGATTGCACAAATTGTACCTGCTATCTTCTGCTTGACTGGGACACTTAAAATGCAAACAGGACTTCAGTGCTACTTTGCCACATAGCTCTGCAAAGTGCTAAAATCCCTTATGTTGTACTGAAGTTGTAGGTAACTGAGGGTAATCAAAGCCTTGAAGGATCTTCATGATCATTGAGAGTTTGTCATAGTCCAGAGACTTTAGAATCATAGAATGGTTTAGGTTGGAAGGGACCTCCAGGATCATCCAGCTCCAACCCCCTGCCATAGGCAGGGACACCTCCCACTAGAGCAGGTTGCTCAAGGCCTCATCCAGCCTGGCCTTAAACACCTCCAGGGAGGAAGCATCCACAACCTCCCTGGGCAACCTGTGCCAGTGTCTCACCACCCTCACTGTAAAGAACTTCCTCCTAACATCCAGTCTTAATCTCCCCTCTGACAGCTTAAACCCATTCCCCCTCGTCCTGACATTACCAGACCTTGTCAATAGTCCCTCCCCAGCCTTCCTGTAGGCTCCCTTCAGATACTGCAAAGCCACTCTAAGGTCTCCTCGAAGCCTTCTCTTCTCCAGGCTGCACAGCCCCAACTCTCTCAGCCTGTCCTCATAGCAGAGGTGCTGCAGCCCTCTTGACTCACAGCTTTTGACTCAGCTGTTTAGTGAACTTAAAGTGAGAGCCTTGTATTCACCTGAAACTTTGCCTGGAAAGGAATCTAGCTGGTATTTGATTCCAGAAAGCTTTCCAAACATTTTTCTTATGTAATTTCATGAAGTAAAACAATAAAGAAACAAAAAGTGAAACAATAAATAAATGGACAAATAAATAAATACATTTTTTAATTTCACAATTCAAATTGCAAAATACATAGAAAAACATCTCATGCAATGTCATGAAATTAAAACCCTCAAGCACTTAGAAGCTATTTTACAACCATAAAGAATCAGTTTGAAGTTACTTTGGTTTTCTACTGTGTTCCTTTGGTTTTCTAACTCAATCTGTTTTTCCCCAATGCTTCAAAGTTTTTGCAGGCTAATAAGGGATGATTTCTAAAACAGACTAAGGCAAAAGAGAGACAGGTCCCCCTGATCTCTTTTCTCCATCTCCTTAGGCTCACACATTTGAGATGCATCCACAGCACCACTGCAGCCAACCCTACAGTCCAGGGCTAATCCAAGGAAGATGGATTTGTCAGACCATAGTTTACTTACATTTTATGTCTCTTTTCATCATATGCCAGTATCTTTGTCACATCCCAGTCACCAGATGTAATAGATTGAATGGTGTCACTGCTACTGTTGGGCTGCCAGAAAGAAAAGAGAACTGGATTTCTTTATTCTTAAAAGAGATAACCCCAGCAAAGCTCTTCTTCTGAAAAAGGGAGCTCTGTTGACTCCACAGCCTAGTAAAAACAAAGCATGCAACTTCCTCCCCTGCTCCTGCTATTTCTGTAGCTCTGCAGGCACAGGAATAATAGAGAGTCAAAACCATTTTAACCATAACTCCATTAAAGACAATGGGATGAATTCAGCCCAGAACAGCTTCACACTCCTTCCTCTAGGCCAGTGCACCAATGAGCTTCTGACTGCTCCTTTACGGCAGTGCAGAGATTTACTAATTTACGTACAACCAAGAAGGCATCAAAAAACTAAAGCAAAGCAATGATTTTGGTGGGAAAGAGATAATTTGGTGACTTTTTACTTCTAAGTCTCTCATTTTGTAATTCCTGTTACCTTACTGTCGTGGTAGGCCTGATAGGCCAAAAATGGACTTATCCATATCCTGGCTTGCCCAGGCATGGTTTTCTGCACTCCCCCACTTCTGATGTGGGGAGAAGCAGCTGCAGGAAAGAGGATAAAGAGCCTGGAGCCACTGAGTCTAAGGAATTTGGCTTGCTCAGACATGTTCCCCTGTTCCCTCTCCTTCTGTGCTGGGGGAAGCAACTGCAGGGAAGGAAAACAAAAGCCCTGGTTTCACCTAATATGGTCAAGCTTGGGAAAATGCCATTCTGATTGTCTAATCTGTGTCCAAAGGCCCAGTAGTCTCAGGAGCTATTGATGAAAAGGGGTGAGCAGGTAGCACAGTGCCGCTGCTGTCTCATTGCCTGGAAACTCCACTGTCTCGAGTTTACCAGGAACAGGCTCTAAATGCCTGCACAGCCAGCATGACACTGTGCCAAGACTGCACATGGCATTGCATCCTGCCTGCCCCTCTGTGCTAGTTTGAAGCTGGCTAGAATATTTTGGTGAGAAGAACTAGATTACAGGCTGTGAAAGAGATACAATGGTGATGTCTACTTCATTCCTAGGCTTGCTGAGAGGTATAAGAACAAGAGTGTAAATATAGGTCACTGCCTGGGCTTTGGGCTGCATTTTTCTCTCTCTAACCCAACCTGCTGTCTCTGATGAATCCACTTGCTTCCTAATCCCCCTGGCCGACCCTCCATTCTTCCTTGGGCACAAGGCAATGTCTAGGGTAAGGTAGAGAGGGGTGGGAGAAGGTGGAAGGGTGGTTGGGAGCCCCTCCTGGGGACTCAGGTTTCTGGGAGGGCTGTTGTGTTTCTGTATTACCTTTTACCTTGTCTATTTCTGTCTATAACTGTCTATACTGTCAATATCTGCTTGTACATTGTGCTAAGCTGTAAATATCAGCTTCATTCAATTTCCAGAGCCAGCTGAGTCTAGTCTGGGGGATTTCCAAAGTGTGGGGAGGCAGGGAACACCCAAACCATCACATCCTCTGCAAGGCTTCTGCTGAGTTGGGAATCAAGAGGAACCAGGTCAGAGGCAATGCTATAAACTCCCAGCTTCTGAGAAAAGAGCCTGGGAAACTCCAAAGCCTCTAACAGCTTTGAGACCACCGACAGCAACCCTTCCACATGCTTTGGGTACTGACTGATACTATTTTGTGAGTTACTACTTAAAGCCTCTTGTAATTCACTAATTGCCTTCTGCCATAAGCAGAAAAGAAGCTTCCTGTGTCCTCTAGTGGCTAAGCATCCAGCTAGTGGCTAAGCACTATAATTAACCACACGAGTCTTCTCTTCCAGTATAATGTTTGCATTTGCCACTGTAAGAAATAACTGTTCCAGTTTTGCCTGTTCTCTGTGTGTATAAATTTCCAGACTCTGTATTTTCAACCTTGTGAATAAGTTTTCTGGTGAGATTTAATGCTAATAAACAGTTTTCATAGCTATTAACAATCTTTGCCTGGATATCAAAATTAAAGCAGATTATTAACTTTGCATAATTCCTCACACTTATGCCCAGTAAAGCATCACTGAAGGTTTCCTTTCAGGCACAAGACCCACATTCTGCACTTGCACTACCAGCCTTGCTGATACAAGCACAGACACTACTTTGTGCTGCCCTCTGCTTCAGGTGAGACCCAAAGCAGCAGCAACAGCGAGCGAGTCACCTGTGACGACGACATGGTGATGTGGTAGAATTTCCCACGTCCTCCCTGAGGTATGGCCCGGACAAAGAAGAACTTTCGACCATCCTTAGAAAAAATGGGTTCTTCATTCTGTAAGTGGCAAACAGAAGAGTTGTGTTATGGTTCAGTTGCTGTACTCAAAATTGCTCAGCATTGCAAAACCCCGAGCAAGGAATTTGCAGGGAAACAGAGAGTGCTTTCTAACAGCAACTTGAGGCCAACAGAAATCTCACTGAAAACTGGGGGAAGTTTTGAAGATTGCTGCTTCTTGCTCTTGGGAAAGCAGACATCTTTCAGCTGGGGGAACATAGGGAGACAGGCAGCACGGAGAGCTCCTTAGCTATAAAGTCAAGTCCCATTTGCAAAGCTGACTGCTCAGGGCACTTGGAACACAGCCTTCAGAAGCGGTTTGAACCTTGCTGGCACAAGTTTGACAAACCCTGTTTACCCTGCTGCAAGAACAGATCTGTTTCTGTTCCTTGAGGAAACCCAAGCAACAGCATCTAACTGCTGTCTCTTCCTGCTTTCTTACACATGCTTATTTCACTGAATTATTGAGGAAGGGGAGAATATCTTGCAAAACTGCCTTTGACACAGAGCTCCCAGGTGACCACGATGACTGACTTTTGAGTGACTAGAACTTTCAACCAGAGACAGAGGAGACTCAACAGAAGGAAATCAAACACTACACATGACAAGCAAGCATTTCCTGGAAGGGTCTTTCTCTCCTTTTTGCACAGGAACCCCAAAGCACATAGGAAGTCTCCACTGCAGGAGATGGTTGAACAGCAAATTACAAGGGAAAGCGGAAGGATGGTCCATATGGTGTGACACAGTAACACTGTGCCAAGGGAAATGGTTAGAAGAAGCTACTCCGCTCTAAACCCTGAAGAGTTGGGAATAAAACAGAAGCTGAAGCTCTGCTGAACCTCTCCTGTGACAGGAGGATTCTCCAGGAACGGAGACCTGACTTCCCTGAACCTTCTTCAAGGGCAACTAGCAGGAAAATCATTGCCCAGCCTCTTCTGGGTCATCCTTTAGTGTTAATCTCACACTCTGCAAAGTGTCCAGACTGAACCAAGAAGAACTTGATTGTGCAGGGAGACTTATGGCTAATGCAAACACCTACAGCAAAGAAATAAACACTTTTATTTCTCATAAACTAATCCATTATTCTTACTGTATGCTCCTTTGCTCCCAGCTCCTTGCTGATTAATTTTTTCCTGCCATTTATCAGCTTTATCAAGGCTGTATTAGGTGTTCAAACCATTTGTTTTCCTTTTTATTTTCTCTTGCTTAGGTTTCTACCATATTTTAAACCATGCCCATTTACAGCTTGTTGCAGCTGTATGAAATAATGGTTTCATTTGTTTCTGACATTGTCCTGGAACCCAAACCATGAAACTGCATTATTTCCAAATGCCTTTTGTGACAGGAGAAACCTCACTGAAAACCAGCTGTGATTACTTGGGCAAACCTTCTGCTTGACAGGTTTCCCTTTACTGAGGTAAACAGCAATGAGTTCACTCTCTGTCTCTGTATTTGTGCCTATTGCATTATGCAGTCCAGCAACACATCTCAGCCAGTGAGAGCAGGTATGGTGCAGGTTATCTGGAGGTTCATTCAGAGTTACAGGGGAAGGAGGTATAGGGCCTGGTTTTAACACTCAGATGGGGTTATGAGCCTGCTGGTCTGCATGTTCCTGTTGCTGCAAAGACAACACATTAATACAGACAGATCTTTGGTTAGGATCCTGATAGAGGTGGCGACTTATCCCAGATGGCAAATGGGGGAATGTTAGGCTGAAAAGCTTTTGGAAGAGGATTTGATATTGTAGGGAGCAACACTGGACAGATAATTAAAAGATTCTGCAGTTTGAGCCTTTGGTTGACTGCTGCTGACTGAATCTTATAGCAGCACAACAGATGAGCTCTCTTTGAGATCAGTTTCATGCTGGTTAAAGAAAATACTTATCCTGTGCAGCAGGTAGGGAACTTTTGTAAGCTTTTGCCATAGGAGGCTTATGGAAGTAGCTGGTATCAGGTCCAAAGAAAGATTGAACAATATAATGATTCATTAACAGATCATAAAGGGAATAGACATTCTCAACTGTCTGCAATCTTTTTATTGTGCTGGTTAGGAAACAGGAGAGGACTGGACTGCAGAAAGCAGCCAGCTCACACACTGTCCTTAAATATCAGCAGCTGCTCTCCTCTGAAGACAGAACAGTGGAGCTGAGGGAGCAGCAGCAAGACTCAGTAGGACACTTCTTAAGTCTTTATGACTATTCTTGTCTTTTTGCTCAGCTAGATCTCTGTATTTAGACAAATGAATTCTCCCCAGACAATCAATGCCAGCCTCCAGAAACCCTCTGTTTTGTGCAGATGAAGGACAAAGCTGTCTTCATGTCAGCTACACGTAGCAATAACTCAGTGCTCTCAGACTCAAGTATAAAGGGGGAACCCAGTAGAGTAACTCTTGTAAGATTTCCCAGCAGTCTGAATTGAAGCATAAATCTGACTGAAGGAATGTGTGGGTCCCTGATCCCATTTGCCTTTCTGGGACCTGAGTTAGCAGACTATTTGCAGCCAAAATCTAATTCCTCTGCAAAATAGTTGTTTACCTGGATCAGACACAGCCTGTTGCTGTAGGACAGCCACTGGCATATTGCTCTTGCTGTGAGCTCATGTACTGTTCTTGGAACCTCTGAACAAAGTGTGACAAAACTGTGAAATGCTTTAAATCTGGATCTGGAAAAAATACAGTCCAAGCTCTTTATGTGACATGCTACTACCTGTCTGCTGTTCATATATCCTATGAAAAACAGTCCAGTGCTGTGGCTTCTCCCTGAAGAACAGCTTAATCAAATCTGAGGTCACTTCACCAACTGATTGCTGGGGAAGTGTTGTAAATTCTCTTCCAGAGATTTACACTCTGGAAATTTAGACTTTTTTTTACACACATGCTTTGAAAAACAACAACAACAATGTGCTAGTTTGAGCCTAGCTAGCATGTTTTGGTGAGAAGAACTAGATGATAGGCTGAGAAATGAAAACAATGGTGAGGTCTACTTCCCTCACAGTCTTGCTGAGATGTGTAAAGAAGAAAGGCAAAACATAAGATAAAGTCACTTTGCTTGGGCACTTCATGCTGGGCTGTTCTCTTCTGCTTTGCCTGCTGGGGAGAGCTGAGGCTGCTGGCTGGACTCCATCTTGCTTTCTAACCTCACCCTCCATTTGCTTTGGCTGATTTCACCTTTGCTTCTTAATCCTCTTGGCCGAACCTCCATTCTTCCTTGGGACTGGGGTAAGGTTGAGAGGGGTAGGGGGAAGGTGAGGGGTGGTTGAGAGCCCCTCCTGGGGACTCAGGTTTCTGGGAGGGCTGTTGTGTTTCTGTATTACCTTTTACCTTGTATATTTCTGTCTATAACTGTATATACTGTAAATATCTGCTTGTATATTGTACCAGCTGTAAATATAAGCTTCATTCAAATTTCCAGAGCTGGCTGAGTCTAGTCTGGGGGATTTCTAAAGTGTGGGGGGGCAGGGGACACCCCAAACCATCACAAACAACAACAACGGTGATGAAACAAAGCAACGATGACAAAACAAACCGCCCCAAAACCCCACCACATTTTCTGGCATAGCAAAATACAAACCAAAACCCAAACCCAGATCCAAACTCCAAATCCCCATAAATCAAAATTTCCTGGTGGTTTAAATTTCCTCTATTTCCCCCCCTTCTTTTTTCCTTTCCTTCTTCAGAGGATTTCTGTTCCTATTTCACCTGGGGGCTAGGAGCACACAGCCATATGAAGTATTACACACGAGTTACAGAATCAGAAGTATTATGTGACACAGTTGTCTGTTGAAACAGAGTATTAAACTGCATCAGGTATCCTTCCCCCTTTCTGTGCTCTATGTCAGCTGTCACTGCTTCAGTTGCCCTACTGACACTAATTTCACTTTTCACCTTTCCTACATGTCTTAAGCTTACAAGACCTAGAGATGTTCAGCAGTGGATTTCAGCTCTCCTGGCCACAACCCCTGTAAGCAAACACTGTACCGCTTAAAATCATCACCAGTCTCAACAACCAGTACGAAGGACTACCTCTGAGGTTGATGAGTCTTACACAGATACTCTCAGTGGGTCAATTTCCACCAGTACCAACGTTTTGTCTGGTTTACATGCAAATAAATTCCAGGCTATGAACTGTGGGACCTAGCAGGGGAGGTGGTCTCTTCAGTAAGAGGAAGTTATTACTGGGAACCTGTTTTCCATAATGCAATCCACACCACCTTCCAAGTGTCCTTCTCTGGGAACCTGTTTTCCATAATGCAATCCACACCACCTTCCAAGTGTCCTTCTCTGGGAACCTGTTTTCCATAATGCAATCCACACCACCTTCCAAGTGTCCTTCTCTGGGAACCTGTTTTCCATAATGCAATCCACACCACCTTCCAAGTGTCCTTCTCTGGGAACCTGTTTTCCATAATGCAATCCACACCACCTTCCAAGTGTCCTTCTCTGGGAACCTGTTTTCCATAATGCAATCCACACCACCTTCCAAGTGTCCTTCTCTGGGAACCTGTTTTCCATAATGCAATCCACACCACCTTCCAAGTGTCCTTCTCTGGGAACCTGTTTTCCATAATGCAATCCACACCACCTTCCAAGTGTCCTTCTCTGGGAACCTGTTTTCCATAATGCAATCCACACCACCTTCCAAGTGTCCTTCTCTGGGAACCTGTTTTCCATAATGCAATCCACACCACCTTCCAAGTGTCCTTCTCTGGGAACCTGTTTTCCATAATGCAATCCACACCACCTTCCAAGTGTCCTTCTCTGGGAACCTGTTTTCCATAATGCAATCCACACCACCTTCCAAGTGTCCTTCTCTGGGAACCTGTTTTCCATAATGCAATCCACACCACCTTCCAAGTGTCCTTCTCTGGGAACCTGTTTTCCATAATGCAATCCACACCACCTTCCAAGTGTCCTTCTCTGGGAACCTGTTTTCCATAATGCAATCCACACCACCTTCCAAGTGTCCTTCTCTGGGAACCTGTTTTCCATAATGCAATCCACACCACCTTCCAAGTGTCTTTCTCTGGGAACCTGTTTTCTGTAATACAATCCACACCATCTTGCAAGTGTCCTCCTCTAGGAAACTCTTTTCTACAATACAATCCACCCCATCTTCCAAGTGTCTTTCTCTGCTCTGGAAATTTGTCTTTTTTTATTTGGGAGATAAACAAAGAATGCAAAAAACCCTACCAAAAATGTGACCAGCAAATCACTATTACCTGTCTGTGCAGCCAGCCTTCACTTTCATCTTCGTGTTTCTAAAACCAAAACAAGAGCATTAAACACCATTCCACTTGTGTATTACATTCCACTTATCAATGCAAGAAGCAGTTGAGTTGAATGGGAAAAGTTGTGGAGAAGCACCAAGAAACTGCTTAAAAACCCTGATCTAAGGTAGGGTGTCCCTGCTCACGGCAGGAGTATTGGAACTAGATGATCCTTGTGGTCCCTTCCAACCAATTCTATGATTCTAAGTGTTCCCCTCATTTTTCCTCTCTGATAAATATGTGCCTGTCCAGGAGAATATTTTACTCAAACAGACAAAATGCATAAATGCACAAGATCTATTATTCTCCACAGAAATAAAGCTTGTCTGAGAAGCAAATATAGGCTGAGTCAAAAGCAGTTAAGAAAAGACTCTGCACTGGGTGCTATGGACAGTATCACATCATTTTTTTTCCAAGGGAAATACATCCCAGAATACTTTTCTACTGTGGAAACATCTAGATGAGTTTGAAAGATGGTATCTGGTAGTACTTACACAGATTATACCAATATGCCTTTTACATTAGTACTACTATAGAAGGTGTGTGACCTTCTCTAGGTGCTCCTGCTCTGGCAGGGAGGTTCAACTAGATGAGCTTTGCAGGTCTCTTCTACCCACTATGTTTCTGTGTTTCTGTGTATTGATTAATTACAATGAAATTGTGGGGATTAGCCACTTCTAGCTAACTATCTATAATGCACAGATATTGAGGTTACAAACTGTTGATGTGTGCTTGTGCATGCACACAGAGACACACACAGAGTGTGTGGGGACAGGTTGGTCCTGGCTTTTTAATTGGTGTGGGGGAAAAAAACCAACAACTTTATAGTCTTGCTCTGCCTAAACAAATGTGTGCCAGTTGACTTGCTGCCAGCTGAGATAACTGACATATTTTCTCCTTGCTTAGGTTATGAAAACTGATGGCAAATGACTGCTTCTTTCCCCCCACCTACCTTTATGCAGACTCCTGTGGTGGCATCGCAGAGCGTCAGGATAGATACATTCTGGGCCCTGTTCAGCCAGTTTACTGCCACCTTGGTGCTCGTTGCCCACTTCACCATGGTTATGTAGTAGTCCCTGCAAACACAGACAGACATATAACAAATCACAGCACTCACATCCTAGTGAAATGTCATGTGGAAGAGCAGTCAGAGGCTGCTGCAGGCAAATGGCTCAGGAGAGGCTGAGGGAGCTGGGGGTGTGCAGCCTGCAGAAGAGGAGGCTCAGGGCAGACCTCATTGCTGCCTGCAACTACCTGAAGGGAGGTTGTAGCCAGGTGGGGTTGG
>WAAF01006424.1:0-12900 GCA_013400475.1 Tricholaema leucomelas | reverse complement strand
AGGATGCAGACAGCATTCCCTCTGTAATGTGCATGGATGTGTTCTCAGGATGCAGACAGCATTCCCTCTGTAATGTGCATGGATGTGTTCTCAGGATGCAGACAGCATTCCCTCTGTAATGTGCATGGATGTGTTCTCAGGATGCAGACAGCATTCCCTCTGTAATGTGCATGGATGTGTTCTTAGGAATCTGGAGGCATTCTGACAAGTTCTCTACAAATAACCATACTCTGAAGTCAGTCTATATCTCAGTGATTTAAAGTAAAAAAAACCCAACAATATTCCATCAAATAGAACTAAGACAAATGATGTGAACAATTTTAAGCAGATTCACACAGAATGAAACTCTTTGACAGCAACAGAGAAAGGTACAATAAAAGGATGTTGAGAAAGGTTAGAGTCTAAGAGAACTGGGGGTCAGTATCCCCAGGTGAGAAAGCACCTACCTCATTCTCTGATCATCTGGGGGAGTCATCTCCAGGTCATGGGTAGGTCCATTCAGACCAATCACATGCAAAGAAATGGTTGGATTTTCCATTCCAGCCTGGAGTTTAAAATAAGAATAAATTACCACACCTTATACAACACAAAATGCATTTCCATTTTATGGGGTTGAGGACTGGACTGCTGTGATCATTCCCAGGGAGACTGGAACTTTATTGATGTGGCACAGAGCTGTGAAAAGGTAGGGTGGGAGGCACAATCAGGAGGTAATTTTACTTGGGACAACTTCAGCCTTGGTAAAATCTCTGTTTTTCATGGCAGCTAGAAGTGCTGCCTAACAGCATGGTAGTAGATACAATAAAAGATTGATTCACTTTGTGTTGCAGAAAAGGCATCCCCTGCTGCCCAAAGCTCTTCACAAAGCCTGTGTGTCTGTGGATAACTCTCCTGTTAAATTATGGTTCAGTTTGGACCAACATGTGAGGTCTCAGGTGGGTGACCCAGACATCCAGAAGAACTGACTGCAGCACAGTCTGCATCCTTTACAGGACAAAACCCCAGTGACACCAGCAGAAATAGTGGTAGAGTTCTAGCACTGTGTTCTAGTAAATCATAGAATCAACCAGGTTGGAAGAGACCTCCAACATCATCCAGTCCAACCTAGCACCCAGCCCTAGCCAATCAACCAGATCATGGCACTAAGTGCCTCATCCAGGCTTTGCTTCCACACCTCCAGGGAGGGTGACTCCACCACCTCCCTGGGCAGCCCATTCCAATGCCAATCACTCTCTCTGCCAACAACTTCCTCCTAACATCCAGCCTAGACCTCCCCTGGCACAACTTGAGACTGTGTCCCCTTGTTCTGCTGCTGGTTGACTGGCAAAGATGTCTCTGCCTGCAGCAGGAGGCTGGAGAAGATGATCTATAAGGTCCCTTCCAGCCTCAGCCATTCTATGATTCTACGATTTGCAGAAGAGCCCAACCCCACCTGGCTACAACCTCCCTTCAGGTAGTTGTAGGCACCAATGAGATCTGCTCTGAGCCTCCTCTTCTGCAGGCTAAAGAAACAGGTGGTTAACAGAAGAACAGGACTATTGGCTTTATTTCCCCTTACCTTTGGATAATGATAGGTTTTAACAGTAGGGTAAAGGCTGCCGGTGTACACTGGGATCTCCATGGTGGGGACTCGCGAGGCGTTAATTGTTGCATATGCTAACCTGGTGCCATCAGGAGACCACCAATGAGCAATGTGAGTCTTCAAGATCTCCTCTAATTAAAAAAAAAAGAAAAGGAGGAAGGGGAAAAAAAAGGTTATTAGACATAAATTATAAGTTAGCAGTAAATGAAATGGCACAGGCATGAAAATCCCAGGCTGAGCACAGCACAGGGAGGATGCCACAGGAATATCAATTAAAAATACTCATTAAATGACACCACATCCACAAATGAACACAACTGACAACAATTACTCTAAATATATAGGTTATTGAGCATAATTTTCTTGCTGAAGAAACATCAATGAGTACACATATTCATGACAGCATAAAGGGCCCTGCTACGCCTTCTGTGTGTCCTGTAGGGCATGTGGACAGCTATATGAGCATGAGTAGGCAGGTCTGAGGGACTCTGCTTTGGGCAAAAGGTTGGACTACACAATTGTAGAATCAACCAGGTTGGAAGAGACCTCCAAGATCATCCATCCAACCTAGCACCCAGCCCTATCCATCAACCAGACCATGGTACTAAGTGCCTCATCCAGGCTTTTCCTGAACATCTCCAGGGATGGCGACTCCACCTCCCTCCCTGGGCAGCCCATTCCAATGCCAATCACTCTCTCTGCCAACAACTTCCNAGGAGCTGGGGGTGTGCAGCCTGCAGAAGAGGAGGCTCAGGGCAGACCTCATTGCTGTCTACAACTACCTGGAGGGAGGCTGTAGCCAGGTGGGGTTGGCCTCTTCTGCCAGTCAACCAGCAGCAGAACAAGGGGACACAGCCTCAAGCTGTGTCAGAGGAGGTCTCAGATGGATGTTAGGAGGAAGTTCTTCACAGAGAAAGTGATTGGCATTGGAATGGGCTGCCCAGGGAGGTGGCAGAGTCACTGTCCCTGGAGGTGTCAAAAAGGAGGCTGGATGAGGCATGTGGTGCCATGGTTTAGTTAATTAGAAGGTGTTGGATGATAGGTTGAACTCGATGGTCTCAGAGGTCTCTTCCAACCTGGTTAATTCTGTGATACTGTGATTCTGTGAAAGATGCCAACACAAGCATGCCCCAGTTCAAGTAGGTAAGGTGAAAACCAGATTGGCACAGTAAGAAACTATTTTGAAGAGTGGCAGAACCTAATTCTCATTAAACACAAATTCAAACTTTTAATTTCTCAAGTTTTAATTTCTCTTACTTTTTTTTCCCCCTTACCATTTAATAGCCTTTATTGCAGAGATGACTTCAGCTTATAGATATCCAGAGAAGCTATCAAATTCACTCTTTGTCCAAAGTGTCTCCAGTTACTGACATTAGGAAGACACTAGGTTGGCTTTTTAAACCTCTCATTTTGCAAGAGGCAATAATGTAATCCATTTTCATTAAGAGGCTGAATCTCCTCTGAGTCATTCCTATTTAAACCATAGCAGAAGGGCTTACATACGCTGCACAGATTGATGGGCAGGAAGACAGGTCCCATTACTTTAATGTGAGAACAAGAATTAAAGAGGCTGCAGAGTGTTCCCAAGCCTTCACCCACCACTGAAACCCTGCTGTACAAGTTCAAGCAGCTCCAGCTCCTGCTGTTATCATTGGTCAAGAAGGAATGAGGATTTTCAGAGTTCAGATCCATCACGTTCACAGTCTCACAGTATCACCAAGGTTGGAAGAGACCTCACAGATCATCAAGTCCAAGCTGTTACCACAGAGCTCAAGGCTAGACCATGGCACCAAGTGCCACGTCCAGTCCTGCCTTGAACAGCTCCAGGGACGGCGACTCCACCACCTCCCTGGGCAGCCCATTCCAGTAGCCACTGACTCTCTCAGTGAAGAACTTTCTCCTCACCTCAAGCCTAAATTTCCCCTGGCACAGCCTGAGGCTGTGTCCTCTTGTTCTGGTGCTGGCTGCCTGAGAGACGACAGCAACCGCCCCCTGGCCACAACCACCCCTCAGGTAGTTGTAGACTACCTGTTTGCACACTACCCTGTGATGCCTTCTTGATCCAACCAGCATGTCTCTCTGGTCTGAAGTGTAGAAACTCATCCAAACCTGTTTTATTTCTTTAAAAACAAACCAACCCAACCAAGCAACCAAAACCCAACAAACCAAACTTGGTGGAGTAATCCTTGGACAATTATATTTATCAAATGGACACTTCAGTTACTCTGGATTTGTGTGATGGCTTCAGATAAAATTCGAGGTACCATTAGAGAGGATGCAAAAGAAAATCATTCTCAGTAGTTACACCTTCTACAAATAGCACATTGATTCTTCATGGAAATGTCTAAGTGAGGTTTCAGAAAGACACAGACTCAAGTTGTGCCAGGGCAGGTCTAGGCTGGATGTTAGGAGGAAGTTGTTGGCAGAGAGAGTGATTGGCATTGGAATGGGCTGCCCAGGGAGGTGGTGGAGTCGCTGTCCCTGGAGGTGTTGAAGCAAATCCTGGATGAGGCACTTAGTGCCATGGTCTGGTTGACTGGATAGGGCTGGGTGCTAGGTTGGATTGGATGATCTTGGAGGTCTCTTCCAACCTGGTTGATTCTATGTTGTCCAAGCAGGTGAGGTATTAAGAAAAGCCTGCATGAGGCACTTAGTGCCATGGTCTGGTTGATTGGCTAGGGCTGGGTGCTAGGTTGGACAGGATGAGCTTGGAGGTCTCTTCCAACCTGGTTGATTCTATGTCTTGGCAAGTTCCAGATACTGACATGACAAAGTACAGCTCTGGTAAAATTGCTTTGCTGCTTGGTCCCACCTGTTGTGTGCACATTAAAGATACTGCTTTTGACTTTTAGATTGGATGCTCATTAAAGAGATAATTAAAGAGTATAAAGAAAAAATGGGAGTAAAAATGATTGCCAGAAGAATCCTTGGCATTTTAACATCAATTAGGAATGACCTTATTCGGCAAACATTTTCTCCAGGATCTCAGATTTAATGAAGCAGTTCTGATGAAAGTCACATGCCAAGACAGGCTTTAGCACAGCTTTTGTGGGGCTCTGTTAATGAGATTTAATTGCATGAACCTTTGCCTTGAAACAAAGCCAGGACCTTGTCATTATGAGAGAGATCAGTTAGTTTTACAAACCAGAGGACATTCTTACGAAGTATAAAATGCTTTAATACCAGAAAGTTTCAGCTGAAACTAGAAGTCTGCAGACATTTTGCTCTTGGGGACACTTTGCTCTTTGCAATTGCATCTACCACCTGCGCAGAACATGAGCTGCATTTGATACTCTTGAGTCAGTTCAGAATCATACAATCAACCAGGTTGGAAAAGACCTCCAAACTCATCCAGGCCAACCTAGCACCCAGCCCTGGCCAATCAATCAGATCATGGCACTAAGTGCCCCAGCCAGGCTTGGCTTCAACACCTCCAGGCACGGCCACTCCACCACCTCCCTGGGCAGCCCATTCCAATGCCAATCACTCTCTCTGCCAACAACTTCCTCCTAACATCCAGCCTAGACCTCCCCTGGCACAACTTGAGGCTGTGTCCCCTTGTTCTGTTGCTGGTTGCCTGGCAGAAGAGCCCAACCCCACCTGGCTACAGCCTCCCTTCAGGTAGCTGTAGACAGCAACGAGGTCTACCCTGAGCCTCCTCTTCTGCAGGCTGCACACCCCCAGCTCCCTCAGCCTCTCCTCACAGGACATGTTCCAGTATCTCAACATCTCTCTTGAATTATGGAGCCCAGAACTGGACACAGCACTCAAGGTGTGGCCTGACCAGTCCTAAGCACAGGGGCAGAACAACCTCCCTTGTCCTGCTGGCCACTTCACATTAGAAATCTGTTGTTCCTTAAACACCAAAGGTCCCCTCCATGCACAAAACTTATGACCTCCTAGCTAAGAATGTGAAGTGATAGTTGATCAATACTTTTGCTCTCTTCCTCAAAGCTTGCAGTTGCTGGATGCCACGTGGTGTAGAGACTCTGTAAATGAGATGCAGAGATTCCTTTCAGTCAATTGCTGGTGGCCCTGCCCTTCTTTTTCCACGCCTTTTCTTGCCAACCTCTACACTGGAGCATTCAGTCCTCAACACCAGCTGGAATAACATGTGCAGTTGCCTTCACTGTGATACTGCCTATCCAGATTTGGGGGCACATACACCCCTTCTTCAGGAGAAAGCAATCAGTGAAAGACTGTTCCTCTTCAGTCTTTAACTGCTAATACCATCTTAATATACAAGGATCAGGACTAGGCCAGGGAGGTGGTGGAGTCACCGTGCCTGGGGGTGTTCAGGAAAAGCCTGGATGAGGCACTTAGTGCCATGGTCTGGTTGACTGGATAGGGCTGGGTGCTAGGTTGGACTGGATGAGCTTGGAGGCCTCTTCCAACCTGGTTGATCCTATTCTATTCTATTCTATTCTATTCAATAAATGCAACCCCAAATCTAACCTTCTCCAAGACAAAATAACTCACAGATCCATCCTGCAGTGTATTGGAAATTAATTCTTGTTATGAATTATGAATATAATTTTTTTTTAATTAATAGTCAAAGATCAGGAACATTCCCAGAGATTCTTTGGATTTTAGGTCGACAGGAAGTAACTGTACAGAATTCAACAGTTCAAACAATCAGAGCTTGGCAAATAGGAAGGCGAAAACAGGCAAATTCTAACTATGCTCATGGAGTCTTGGCATTCACTCCAGCAGATGTACTCATGATGCTTTGTTCCCTGAGTAAGCCTCCTGTATCAAAGACACTTTCAAACTCGTGATAACGATCCCAGGCTAACAAACAAAATATTCCAGGCAGGAGAAGGAGTTGCTGCTAAGCCGCTGTGTTAGCTGCAACATGTGGCTGCCTTTAACGGGACACAAACGATGAGAGGCAGGAAGGCTCCGTGCTGAATGCAGGAAGGCAGGACGCAGGGAGGCTGAATGCAAAAAGGCTGATGCAGAAAGGTGGTTTCTCAATCATCCCCCTTTAAATACTTCATTTTGAAAACCCAACTGGCCCATAGGCACTGGCACCATCGTTCTGGCCAATGAATTCAAAGCTTCCTGCCTCCTTTGACCACACAGGCATATTGAGGGCAGCATAAGACACCTGACAGGTGGTGTTAAGCCCTCTAGCCCTCAAGGCTTTGCTAGGGCCAAACCCTTATTGTTTGCTCATCTAACTCAACTCCCAGACCCCACAACAGGAGGAGGAGAGCAAGGGTTAAACCAGCCTGGCAGGATTTATGCCCTACCAGGACATGCAGTGAAGCAGGAGATGCTCNACCTTGTCAATAGTCCCTCCCCAGCCTTCCTGTAGGCTCCCTTCAGATACTGCAAAGCCACTCTAAGGTCTCCTCGAAGCCTTCTCTTCTCCAGGCTGCAGAGCCCCAACTCTCTCAGCCTGTCCTCAGAGCAGAGCTGCTGCAGCCCTCTGAGCATCTTCGTGGCTCTCCTCTGGACTCACTCCAGCAGTTCCATGTCCTTCTTGTGTTGTACACAGTACTCCAGCTGTCCACCTTTGGTGAAACTCCTTGTGTTAGACAACTGAGCTGCACTCAACAACTGCAGGTCATCAACTTCAAAGAAGTAACTTCCATTTATGCCAGCTGAGGAGGTGGACTTGCAGACCCAGCAGAAAGGGTTATTAACTGCATCTGGAAAAGCAGAAGCTTTCTGCAGCTCAAGAAGCCAAAATGAGGCTGTAATGGGTAGAGGCACTTAGGTTTTCTCTATTAAATAGATCGATTTATTTCATACTATTAAAATCCCCTCCTTGTTCCAGACATTGCTTTTTCTTCTTGAGGAGAAAAATCAAAACAATATTGTTAATGTTGTGCCCACAGAAGACAAAGATGGAAAACAAATTGATTCTTCTCAGAGCAGGCACAGATACATGCACACACACACAAACATATCCAGTTTTCTGTCTATAGGCTCATTAATTTCAGGACATTTCAATTTTTACACAGAGAATGATACAAGATTTTGCCTGCCAGGGGCAACATCTCCTTCTGTGTTATTTATTGCTGATGTGGTAAATCGTAGCAGTCCCAGGAATTGTAATCAAAGGACTTTTTTTGTGCCATGTATCGTAGGTGATGCTCAAATGATTAAGTATCTGCTGTGCTGCTGGTTTGTTAAAATTGGTAATACAAAGGAATTGGAAACAAAATGAAATTAAAGCCCAACATAAAGGCCATGGCTCACATTAGGAAAGAAAACTCCAAAGAAGTTGTCAGTAGGAAGCATCAAAAAAACATAAGAGGAAGAGAGATCAGAGAACAGAGGAGGGGGTCTAGGAAAGGAGAAAACAAAGACTTCTGAGATAGAGGAAACCCCAAGGGTTTCTCATAGAAACATCAAATAAATACAAATGCTTATTTGACAGCTGCCATCTGTTTTAAAATCAATTACCAGATCATCTCAAACCACCAACCACATGTCCAAATCGATTACTGTTGCATAGTTTGAAGGCAACTATTTTCACCCCGTTAGGGAAAACACATTCCTCATACTGGCCTCCACTGACATGTGTTTCAGGGCTGGCTTTAGAAGAACTCCATCCTTCATACACAGCCAAGCAAATCTTTCTCTCAGTTGCTGCAGTGTACATCTGCTCTGACTGACATCAAGCCATTTTAATAGGTATCAAATGGGTGTAAAAGTATTGATGTGTATGCAAATAGTAGAAAGCTATTTCCACATTTTCCTGTGTTGACATTACTTTGTGCTGATCTCAGCAGCAGCCCTGCAGCACTATTGATTGCAGTGGGATTCATCCTCTTGCTCAGTTGTGCAATCGAGACAGGTGGGGAAAGAAAAAGCCATTTTGCAAGGCCACGAAACAATTCAACGACCTTTGGTAGAAGAAGAAAACATCTCTTGGCAGACCCCAACCTCCAGGTTCAGCCTGATCCCACAGTCTCTCTATGAGGATGACAACTGTTCTCAAGGTGTTTGTGCGGTTGTCCAAAGGATCCTTAAGGAATCATAGAAGCAGTCAGGCTGGAAAAGACCTCCAACATCATCCTGTCCAACCTAGCACCCAGCCCCATCCATCAACCAGACCATGGCACTAAGTGCCCCAGCCAGGCTTTGCTTCAACACCTCCAGGGACAGCGACTCCACCACCTCCCTGGGCAGCCCATTCCAATGCCAATCACTCTCTCTGCCAACAACTTCCTCCTAACATCCAGCCTAGACCTGCCCTGGCACAGCTTGAGGCTGTGTCCCCTTGTTCTGTTGCTGGGTGCCTGGAGAAGAGACCAACCCCACCTGGCTACAGCCTCCCTTCAGGTAGTTGTAGACAGCAATGAGCTCTGCCCTGAGCCTCCTCTTCTGCAGGCTGCACACCCCCAGCTCCCTCAGCCTCTCCTCACAGGGCTGTGCTCCAGGCCCCTCCCCAGCCTTACTGCCCTTCTCTGGACACCTTCCAGCACCTCAACATCTCTCTTGAATTGAGGAGCCCAGAACAGGACACAGCACTCAAGGTGTGGCCTGACCAGTGCTGAGTACAGGGGAAGAATAACTTCCCTCCTCCTACTGGCCACACTGCTCCTGATATAAGCCAGGATGCCACTGGCTCTGCTGCCCACCTGAGCACACTGCTGGCTTGGATTGCTCACCCCAGTGACCACTTATTTCCACTCAAAATACAGATTCTGCTCTGCCCCTGACAGGCAACAAGCTTATGAAGAATAAAATACTACTCAGTTTCACAGTGATTTTTGAGGGTGTGCTTTAGGCAGCACATTTAAATACCGAATCCTTGATCCACAAAACTCACCAGCTGATGGCAGCAGCACTATGCAACAGCGGAGCCAAAGAGATGCAGGCAAGGAGCTCCCATGTGTTTGGCAGCCACAAGAAGGTGGCAGCCCCTCATCTTTGGGAAAGGAGCCCAGGCAGGAGATTTGCATTTCTTCAAGCACATGGAAGGTGTGGGCTGAAAGTGGCATCATTAATATCCCCTTAGTCATGCAGTTTAATTGCTTGAGCATGTGTTGCTTCCTGCCTGCACAGCCTTGCAGCCCCCTGCTCATGGAGCACATTGTGTTGAGGCAGTGGATGAGGGTTTGGCCAATGCCTTCTGCTTAGCCATGCCTAGGTGCTGAGAAGATGGGGAAAAACTAACTCCATCAGGATGGTTCACTCCAGGCACTGAGGATAACCCTGTGGGACTCTTCATGTGTTCCGTGTGGTCAAGGTTGTGTCTTGCCTCCACATCTCTCATGTGGGCCCCAGAACTGTTGCATAGCCTGAGTGAAGCCCAAGCTTGGCAAACAGGCAAACCCCACAACATCTGAAGGGAAATGGGCTGTGGCCCATCTTTGTTTCTGCAAGATGAAGGTGGCTCTGTAACAAGAGCACAAGCTGCAGCAGAAGGTAAGTCACCATTGGTTGCTCTCTGATACCAAGTAAGGCTGTCATGGGGAAAAACACAAGGATAAAGAGTAAACAACATCCAGCAGAGCACACCAGAGGCAATGCTGCAAAGCAGCCTGGCCAAATCCTGACCACTCCAACTTGGACTCCTTATTCATAGTTCCAACTACCGGCAGCAGCCACCATTGTTTTTCCTGAGGGCAATCTTTAGGACACCTCTCCCCAAAGAGCAGGACCAAGACCATGTGAGGATGGCATCAAGCTGCTAACAGACAGAAGAGACTTTCTGGGGCTGCTCATCTCGCCCACATAAGAACTGCTGGTTTAATGCTTGTGCTTTGTGGTTTTCCCCCGGTCCATTGATTCTTCTAATTTGTTGTGTTTCCAACGCTAAAGGATCCTGTGGTTGTAGTATGAGTCAGGGCACTGGGGTGCTGTTTACAAGGTTATTGACAAGTTACTGCCAGATATTCTTTGCTGTGCTTGGGAGGCTTCAAAATGCTAGTGGTATTGACTGTCAACCTGATCTTGTCTTCAGGTACATCCCAGCAGCTCCTACCTGTTTAGCCCGGAGAAGAGGAGGCTCAGGGCAGACCTCATTGCTGTCTACAACTACCTGAAGGGTGGTTGTAGCCAGGTGGGAGTTGGTCTCTTCTGCCAGACAGCCAGCAACAGAACAAGGGGACACAGTCTCAAGTTGTGCCAAGGGAAGTATAGGCTGGATGTTAGGAGGAAGTTGTTGGCAGAGAGAGTGATTGGCATTGGAATGGGCTGCCCAGGGAGGTGGTGGAGTCACCGTCCCTGGGAGTGTTCAGGAAAAGACTGGATGAGGCACTTAGTGCCATGGTCTGGTTGACTGGATAGGGCTGGGTGCTAGGTTGGATGGATGAGCTTAGAGGTCTCTTCCAACCTGGTTGATTCTATGATTCTATGTAAAGAAAAGCCTGGCTGGGGCACTTAGTGTCATGCTCTGGTTGATTGGCCAGGGCTGGGTGCTGGGTCGGACTGGATGATCTTGGAGGTCTCTTCCAACCTGATTGATTCTATTCTATTCTATTCTATACCAGAATACACATAGGAGGCTGCAATAACTAAGAGACCAGGACTGTTTAAAAGCTCCCTCACTCATCCAGGGGGGGCTGTTGAAATAGAAACAGTCAACCAAACAGATGCACACAAGTGTGTGATGTCATCTGAGAAGCACAGGCAGATTCACATGAATGAGGTTAGAATTCACCCCTTTGGAAATGCCCAGAGCAGCCAAGGGTCTCCTCCAGAGCATCTTCACACCCTGACACGCTGAGCACACTCAGCTGTACAATTCCCGCTGGGATGGCAACAAGCCATGTAGAGGAGCTGCGCATTGGGTATCACATGGTCCCAGGAGCAAGAAGCAGCTTCCCACAAGGTCGACTACCTCCTCCAGAGCAACTACAGCAGACAGGTGGGCAGAGTTGGGGCAGAGCTTTCCTGGTGTGGCCCTGGTTATGATGTATCCAGGTGATGGTTTAGAGTGACTGTCAGCTTCAAGTTGAGAGACCTGTTCTAGTGGGAGGTTTCCCTGCCTATGGCAGGGGGCTGAATCTGGATGATCCTTGAGGTCCAGGTAGTCTCCATCCACAGCCTGCCCCACATTCACCAGGCAGGTAACCTGATGATAAAAGGAGATGTAATAATGACTGAATTATGACAGCAGAAATACTTCCCGGAGCCCATATTGTCAGACACTCCTGTTCCTAACCCGTCAGAGAGCAAACAGAGGGAGAACACCCAACAGCAGTGGCAGACTCCTGCATAACGCATCAGAAGAATCCATCACCTGGCACAAACCCAGCCTGTTGTCAGCTCTCCATGGAAGCCTGTTAGCTAGAGGCACTAAATCTGTAGAAAACTTTGCCTGGCAAAAGTATGCTGAGCAATGTCACAGTCTCACAGTCTCACAGTATCACCATGGTTGGAAGAGACCTCACAGATCATCAAGTCCAAGCCGTTACCACAGAGCTCAAGGCTAGACCATGGCACCAAGTGCCACGTCCAATCCTGCCTTCAACAGCTCCAGGGACGGCGACTCCACCACCTCCCTGGGCAGCCCATTCCAGTAGCCAATGACTCTCTCAGTGCAGAACTTTCTCCTCACCTCAAGCCTAAATTTCCCCTGGCGCAGCCTGAGGCTGTGTCCTCTTGTTCTGGTGCTGGCTGCCTGAGAGAAGAGAGCAACCTCCTCCTGGCTACAACCACCCCTCAGGCAGTTGTAGACAGCAACGAGGTCTGCCCTGAGCCTCCTCTTCTCCAGGCTAAACAATCCCAGCTCCCTCAGCCTCTCCTCGTAGGGCTGTGCTCGAGGCCTCTCCCCAGCCTCGTTGCCCTTCTCTGGACACGTTCAAGCATCTCAATGTCCCTCTTAAACTGGGGGGCCCAGAACTGGACACAGTACTCAAGGTGTGGTCTAACCAGTGCAGAGTACAGGGGCAGAATGACCTCCCTGCTCCTGCTGGCCACACCATTCCTGATGCAGGCCAGGATGCCATTGGCTCTCTTGGCCACCTGGGCACACTGCTGGCTCATGTTCAGGCGGGTATCAATCAGCACCCCCAGATCCCTCTCTGTCTGGCTGCTCTCAGCCACTCTGACCCCAGCCTGTAGCTCTGCATGGGGTTGTTGTGGCCAAACTGCAGCCCCCAGCACTTGGACTTATTGAACGCCATCCCCTTGGACTCTGCCCATCTGTCCAGGCAGTCGAGGTCCTGCTGCAGAGCCCTTCTGCCCTCCAGCCCAGCAACATCTGCTGGGCTGCATCTCCTTGCTGTGGGTGAATGTTCACTGCGAGGACATACTGTGCCTTTTCAGTTGCTAAGGACCTAGACAAGACAGAGCTCAATGTTGCCCAACTGACTGAATGCAGAAGGGTTTCTTAGAGTCAAATCTTTCCC
>WAAF01006423.1:0-28849 GCA_013400475.1 Tricholaema leucomelas | reverse complement strand
CTACTGGCCACACTGTTCCTGATATAGGCCAGGATGCCAATGGCTCTCTTGGCCACCTGGGCACACTGCTGGCTCATCTTCAGCCTACTATCTACCAGCACCCCTAGGTCCCTTTCTTCCTGGCTGCTCTCCAGCCACTCTGTCCCCAGTCTGTAGTACTGCTTGGGGTTGTTGAGGCCAAAGTGCAGAACCCTGCACTCAGCCTTGTTAAATGTCATCCCATTGGCCTCTGCCCACCCATCCAGCCTGTCCAGGTCCCTCTGCAGGGCTCTCCTACCTTCCAACAGAGCAAGACCTGCTCCTAGCTTGGTGTCATCTGCAAACTTGCTGGACTCAATCCCCTCCTCCAGATCATCAATAAAGATATTGAACAGGACTGGGTCCATCATTGATCTTTGGGGAATGTCATGGCTCTGTGAAGACAATTTGGATCTTAGCTCAGATCTGCAGAGCAGCTGCTGAGTCCCAGGAGTGTGAAAATATTTTGGTTTTTTGGTAATTTATTCCTGAATAGGTGTGTGCCTGTAGTTTTGCAGGATCAGCTGTCTGCTCAGAGCTGCAGGGCACAGAAATCTTCATCTGCTGTAAGTGCCTTCAGAAAAACCTTCATTTGGATAGGTGTAGGATAGGTATTGGCACATCTGTCCTGAATCACAGGGGATTTTATTCTGATTTCTTCAGCAGAAAGTTAAGCCAGTAATGCCATTGCTGTGCCCTTTCCAACTGAACGTGTTCACAAGGCATGTATATGGTTAACTAATAATATAACTGTTTCAGAGATGAAGAACCTAAAATTCATATATGCATAAGAGGCTTGCATTGCAAGTGTAGTAACTTCTTTACTTAGAAAACACTGATTTTCTGCAGATTTTTTTAATCTTAGAGGCATCATCTGATGTGGATGAGATATAAACTGCTAACACGTTTTCCTCACCCGTATTTCACTGTACGTTGCACTACGTGCATAAAAAGTGTTGTGGCTGTGGCTACCTCATGCCACTATCCCTTCATGCAGGACAAGGGCTCCTAAGAACAAAAGATACAAAGTAGAACTAAGTCTGCCACACACGAGGTTATAAATATAACCACCAGCCAGCTAGATTGCCCTGTGTCTGAAGTGTCTTAAATCCATTCTGGCATCCTTGCTTTTTGAAATGACTGGAGAGTATTTTGTTACAGGTTAAGATCTTACGGTGCTGCAAAGCCTCCCAAGATATCTGTTCCTTTTGAATTTACTGAACATTTTATTATAAATGAAAGAAGCAGGCTGAAACTTGTGATGGGTCTCAAAATGCATTAAGTGATGTCATGTACAGAGGTGTACCTGGTGCTTGCTATTCAGTCCTACCCTGAAAGAATGGAGAATATTCCCTAGCGCCATACCTTTTAGACACAATTTTACACACAGGTGCATAGATATTTTTTCTCTTTCTTTCATTAATTATTGTCTTTGCTCATTCTTTTCCAGAGTGATGATTGTTAGCCAGTTCATTCACATGGTTGCTATCCTGCTCATATATGCTGGTGGGGACTTCTTCACATTTGTATGCACACACATATGTAAAGCTTTAGCCAGCCTAGAGAGTTCTTAGCTGCATTTATAACTATGTACAAGCTCACAATCTGCAGGGATGCAAGCTCACTATGTGCAGAGATACGAACCCTTGTAAGCATTGCATTGTGAAATAAAGAAAGGCTTGTTCCATCCACGGGCATGTGTCTCTCCTTCTCCCAACAGCCTGGCCATTCTCTGCAGAGCCCTTGGCTGTGTGCCAGCTCTGGGAACAACAATCTGTTACAGCCACAAATCCAGAAATGTCTGAGCGTTGCCAGCATTTCTTCTAGCATTTTGCCATGCTGGATGTAAGAAAGATGGGGATTGTTAATTTAATCTACTGATATACCAAGATTATATAAATGAAGCAGACTGAGAACTTGGTGGGAAATATCTGCACAAGCACTGAAATGATAAGGATTAGGGATAGAAAGAAACGACTAGGTATAAATTCACATAGCACACAGATGGATGGTGAGGTCAGGGTCTGCTTGATGCATAGAAGATACTACGTGGAAAGCATGATACAGAATATGGTCCTAAAAAAATACAGAGATGCAGTTATGCAGGTGTGCTAGACACAGCTAAACAAGCATGCTACAGGAAAAGCCCCTGTATTATGGTTGGTTTTGGAGTCTATCTTGTAATTTTCCAGAACTCTGTACTGCACAGTAATCATAGGCCCTGAGGCTAGAGCATCTCTCTGGCAATCACCTAACTCAGCTGTACTGACAGAAGTTACAGTCTCCTGTGTACATTGTCACCATTGATTCTAATTCCTAATTACAATACACAGTTCCTGGTTTGTCTTTCACAAAAATTAATCGGAAACAAAGTCATGAAAGACAGTACTGCAACCAGTCACCAGCTTGCAATTTTAAAGGACAATTCTATACTTCAGAGGCAACTGTGGAAGTCAGTAATGCTTTTTACAGCTATTAGCACATTGTGCTATGTTAGAGCAATGATTGAGGGCTGAAATTCCTCACTCTGCTAGATGCTAGTGCTTGTTTACTTGTTGTGTTGTCAACTTTACCAATATAAACTACAAATCATGTGATCTGCAATATTCATTGAAGTTGTTACTGCCTTAAACTGGGAAAAAATATCTATTTCAAGTTCATTACCAACACTAACTATTCGAATTAACTTCAGTCAAAGATTTTGTCTCAGTCACATTCTGGGACATTTGATGGTGAACACTTTCAGAAAACTGATAACCATTCTGCCAATCCTTGATCCTCTAGGGCAGGAAATACCAAACACATGTATTTTTATCTTACTGGTATTTTATAATCCCTGATTGTGCTGGTTTGAAGCTAACTTGAATATTTTAATGAGAAAAACTAGATTATAGTCTGTGAAAAGAAGAAAATGGTGATGTCTACTTCACTCATAGCTTTGCTAAGATGTATAAAAACAAGGACACAAATACAGATAAGACAGTCTGTGTTCTGTGTTTCTCCCTTGCTTCTGCCATATTAACTGCTTCGAGCTGTAATCTGTGTAACCCAACTAATTATTTCCTTCTAATCCCCCTTGCTGATTCTTCCAACTCACCTTGCATGTAAGGCTAACTCTGAGATAAGATGGGGGGATGGAAAAGAAGGTAGAAATGTGGTTGGGAGCCCCTCCTGGGCACTCTGATTTTTGGGAGGGGTGTTGTGTTCCTGTCTTACTTTTAACTTGTATATTTCTGTATATAGCTGTGAATATCTGTGTATATTATGTATATATATATATGCTTGTAAATCGTGCTAAGATGTAAATATAGTTTCCTTAACTTCCGTCTGACTGAGTCTAGTCTGATGAATTTGTGGCAGGGCAGTGGGTAACTTCCACACCCTCAGTCTAATTTTAAGTCAGCCCATCAAAGATCACAGACTATCAATCTTAAAATGGGGTTGTTTCAAGACACAGATTTTTTTTTCTAAGTTGACATCCAGTCTGAAGACAGAGTTCTTGAAAGGACCCAGTTCTGTAAATTCTCTGTCTAGAGACATGAGACAATAGTTCACATTTCACAGAAATTAAAACCACAAACTCATTAATCTTTCATGTTTAGGAACTAGAACTAGTGGTTACATAGCATCACTTAGTTCTTACTACTAGATGAGGACTTAATTTTATTTTACCCACAGCAAATAAACAATCTTGCTGTTAAACAGAGTATACTGATTCCTTCTTCGGTCAGCGTAGATTACAGAGTATAATCTCATCAGAAGATGATAAATAAATGGCTTTTAACCTGGATCTCTGGGCAATACTCTTTAAACATCCATTCACTTCTTTTTAAAAGGGACTTTGTTGTAAAAAGATGATTAGAAAAAAAGGACTGAGAATTTTCCTGGGTCATTGAACACAGCTTTCTTCTGTTATGGATCTTCTTTCATCATCAAGCCATAATTATTTTCTTGTATCACCATAAACATCTCTAACCTTTTTTCCTCTACCTTGCCTTGTGGGAATAGCTTCCTTTGTCTTTAGAAAATCTGTCAGTTTTCTTTGTGTGCAGCAGAGTTGAGTGGGTTTTACACACCTTTTCTGACTGTTGATGTGCTAGGCTGTGATGTCTTCAGAGACATGTGAAAGTTGGAGACACTAATCTCAGCGCTCAGATGCACAAAGATGTTTGAAATTAATGAACAGTAAACAGCTATAAGCTGTTATCACTGATGGCTGTTGCTTGTTTAGAGTTGACTTTGCAGGCTCGCTACAAGTCTTCGCATAATGATGCTACATCAGAAATTGACTGGCAGCTCTACTTTAAAGGAGTGAACTGTTAGATAACACTTACTGAATCATTAGGATGTCTGTAAAATCAGAAATTATGACAAAATGTCATGTTCAGGCTCTTGTGACTTTCATCTAACACACATCTCTTCTATAGATATAATAGCTACGCATGACGTCAGCTGTGCAAGCATATGTTTCTCCTTAATCAAAGGAGCCATTGCCAAGAGTTTGTAAGAGCCCATTGTCTTTCACAGGCAGACATGTTACAAAAACTCTCTTATGTCCTCTACATTATTTAATAAAATGAACATCTGAAACATGGCAAGGTTTTTGTTTAGCTGTGAATGCTTTAAGCTTTTCCTTTGCTACTAGCTCTGCAAAAAGACACATGTGGAGTCATTCCTAGTATTTAAGGAAACAACGTGCAGTTTGTTCACGTGTAAGTATACAATAACAGTATGCTTGTGTTGTTAATGCAGAGGAAAAGAACCAGATAATGGCATCCTGTCTATCATGCTGATAAAAATATTCCAGAAATAAGATAATGTCTGTGATAAAATGGGAAGAAACCTGGAATAAGGCATCATGATACAACTGAGCCAATGCTGTCTTTCTTGCTTTCAGCTTTCTTTTTGCTACTTGTATGAGTAGAAGTTTTGGTTTTTTTTCCTAGCGAGGTAGTGATGGCTGTAGTAGTTCAATTCTCTGAAATATCTGTTTGTGTTTAATCAAGGTATTCCTTTTTCATTTTGACTCTTGAGGAAAGCACACAAGTTATAAAACCGTAACGTCTTTGTGGATATCAAGCCTCTCCTTTAAGAGGAGAATAAAAATCCTTCTTTCTTTTTTCTTTTTCTTTTTGTTTTTTTTTCTTTTTTTTTTTTGTTTCCAGGTGAGTAGGTACTACAATAATAGAGCATTTATTAATTGTCTGGGTTAGATAAGAAGTTGCACAGTGCACATATGAAGTGGGAAGGAATAAACCTGGTGTAAGATAAAATGCCCTTTCCTGGCATAAGGTTCTGGTACTGCGACATTTCCCAGTATAATCCAATACTCGGTTTTATTATAACAGAGTGTGATAGCTTGAGGGGTCCCAGGTCCCCCTTAAACAAAATCATAGGGACAGAGGCCCATCCCAGGGGGATCGACCTGTTCATCCCAGGATATTGTAATACTGTTATTCTACTCTTTTTCCAGCATCTCAGCTTAAAAGATAGCACTTGACTGCACTTCTCCCTCTTCCTTTCCCTGCCTTCCTTGCTTCCACTTCTCTCTCAGAACAGAGCATGTTCCTCTTATCTCATGGTTCGAGGGGGAGTTGACAAGCAGGGAGCTGGGCCACTGAGGCCTTGTAGGCCCAGCTCAGGGGGGTGGCTTCGGCCTACCTTACAGGCCGACTGAAGGGTGGAAGGGCTGGAGGATTCTATAAGTCCAGTTGGGGCTGAGTGGATTTTACATTTATTCTACCTGATTGCCTTATATATATATATATGTATGTGTGTGTGTGTGTGTGTGTGCTCTTATAAAAAGCATTTCTCTCTAAACTTCCAATCAGCGTACAGTACTCTCATTCTTACTCTCGAAAAGGGGTAAGAGTTGATTCTGTTCTCCAGAACTAGGTATGCTCGTGGCCCAAACTGGAACACAGAGAAAGAAAAGAGGGAACAATTCCTCACATACAAGAACTCTAGGCAAATAAGGCCAATACAAATGAAATCCAGACCTCTGAAATGCAACCAGTCCTGCTGCTGAACTGCCAGAGTATGTCACTGCTGATGCCTCATACGCTCAGCAGCAAGCGGAGTAAATCACAGCCCAGCAGTGTTCTGAAATAGTGCCTCGTATACCCCTTTTGTGGTATTGAGGCTGAAACATATTGTTATATCAAACTTTACTGGGAAGAAATATCTGCAATTCCATCTGAAGACACACAGGCTACACACAGAGCAAAGCAACATAGTCTAAGCCACTGCACTTCATGAAAGAGTAAGAAACTATGTGGTGTCAGTGACAATGTGCCTGGACTACTCTTTTCTGCTTGCTGAAAGGATGGTCTCATCAGCACCTTTAAGAATGGAAACAAAGTCCAGAAGTAAGTAAATTTTTATAGGTAGTACCAGGCTTACAGGTAAGAACATAAAATAGAAGAAAATTGTTTTTTATTTGCATGAAGTGATCATACATAGTCCGTACCCTGGTTTCATAGTTTCATTATTCTGCTTCTTCAACCATTCCCAATATCTACTGTATCCAGCCACCTACCCTTCATACTTGAAGAAAACAAGATGCAGCCAGGCTAAAATATTTTCTAGCAAAGGACATTTGCAGCAAAACAGAGCGTGGTACTTTGGGCTCCTGGATCCCATTCTTCTCTTTCAGAGCTACAGGACCATTTTTCCTCAGTGCACAGGACCTTGAAACTCAGCATGTCTGACATATCCTTGTGCATAATATGTTTCTTATAATAGTAGGAGCTGAGTTCAGTTCTATCTAAGACATCACCACTGCTAAAACTGTACCCATTTAATCAGATCTACTTCTGATGAACATTTGACCATCTTTGACTTGGGATATAGTTTACATTTGATTATCAGCAATATAAAATCCTTCATTTTAATGAGCCTCTAATCTAAGTTCTTTGTAACTGCCCTAATTTTCTAATTTTTAATTGTTGTTTATTTTGCTAAGTTGATTTTTTTTCCCCTTATGTATTTAGGTATTAGAGGAAAGTCTAACTCTCTTACACTCAGTGCTTGAAAAGTGAGAGAACTGTTAGTGTAAATCTACCCAGCAAAAGAGTTAGCAGAAAGAGTGGAACATCACCATGTGTTAACTACAGAGCAAAATTTAGACAATAAGAATTACAAGAGTGGATCAGAAAAATAGAAGGGATGAACATAATATCCATTTGAAAGTGGAACCTCTTGCTGCCTATAAACGTAGTTTCACAGAAGCGCAATGTACCTAAACTGTGTGATAATAATGCCAAGAAGCTCTTCAGAACTGAAGACTCGCTCCTCATTTTCTGCGTTACTGCTCGTTTCACTACCAAACCCACCAAGATCAGTAAGCTGTGAATAATGATCAAATAATATCTTTTAACAATGGGTTTCATCAGTTAATCACATAGCATGTCAAACAGTATTTGTGTGTGTCTCTCATGAATGCATCCCATCTCACCAAGTGACACTTCAGTTCTGTCTAGTTCTGAAGGCAGTTGCCTTCTTTATGACTTGTAACATTTGCATTTTTGTTACTTACCCTCTCATTCATCTGTCTGCCAACTCAAGTAATCCTAGTTCTTTTAAACACTTCTTTTAACTAATGCACTCTCCTGTGGCTGTGAAATTTGTGCTGTGGGACAGAGGGAGAGCAGTAGCCAGTGCTGCTCTAACCAAAGGAGCTCTTGCCTTCCTCCCTGCAACCTTAAAGACCTAGAGGGCTACTAGACATAAAAAAAAAAAAAGAAATCCTTCTTAGTGCCAGCCATGAGATGATTATGAACAGCTCTGACTGTGACTGAGTGCTAAGGATAACCAGAGATAATACCAACAGAACTGATAGGGGCCTTTGGTGCACAGAATATCAGGGCAACAGTAATTTTTAAACAAGCATGATTAATTGCCAATTCGAAACTGATTCTCAGGAAACTGTCACAGTCTGGAAGAGCATGTGTGTTCAACTGCTCATCCACATCAGGTTCCTTTTTCAATAGTTAAAAGAAGGAGAGCTTCTAATTTTATTCTAAGCACAAATAAATACACAGGCTTCATTGCCAAGCTTTTAAAGCAGAGGTAAAGCTTGGTTATTCTGATCAGAGACTTGTTGGACTAGGAATTTTATTTTTGGTGGACCCAGTATGAATAAGTGGTAATGAAAATCAGAAGAATAATTTTATCATGTATTTAAAAAGCAGTTGCACAACCAGTGTGTATCATGCTAGCTTTACTCACTGTAGAACTAGGAGGTCATGAGAAGCAGCCCCAGAACACACTGTCCATAATTTCCCTTTTTATTTGAAGAAATGTTTGAAGACAATTTCTGCTCCAGGAGAGGCACAAAGAACTATCCTTAGAAGTAAGAGGATATTGCGTGACTATGCCAAAAGGCAGAAGAGTTCAGGCCAATAATGGCAGAAAATAGAGCAAATTAAATTAATATCACATCTTAATTAGCTTTTCAGCACTTAACCATCATTATTATATTACAAATGCTTCAGGGAATGATATGGCAGATACAAATGTGTCTGTTTCTAGAAAACACCTGAACGTATTTTTTCACCTTAAAGTATTTTTTCACCTTAAAGTTACTCTACTACTACCACACAGTAGGATGCTAGCTTTTCTCAAAATTTTACTCTTACACTCTTGTCTAAGCAGGCAACATTACCAGCAAATCTAGTTATCAGATCTAAGTATCTAGTAACCACCATATGGTACAGAGCTTCTTCAGCCTCTCATTTTCAATTCAAATTCCTTTGTCATTTTTTGGACATCTTTTATATTGAAAAGCCACAGGTTTGAATTGTAAATGGTTCATTATCACTTCCTGCAGGAAGCCACAGCTCACAGGACACGTTTGGCTGTTCACTACCTCTAATGCTACAAAAAGTATTTACCCGATGTTATCCTCCTGTTTTCTAGACAGACTGCCTTCTTGAACATTGAACAGTTGCCTCCAGAAACTTTCCTTCTGAGATGTCCACAGGATTTTGGTTTTAATGTGAACTTATTTCATTTAAGACATTTTAAGGAAGCAGAGACATGGCACCTACATCTTAGCACTTTCTTCCATTCTGTACCATCAATAACATAACAGAAAAAAACAATTCAAAAGTGGTCAGAATGTCTTCTTCACAAAAATTGCTGCACATTAGGTTTTGTTCTGCTTTATTTGGGCTTCTGTCTGAGTATTCTCCAACTGCTCTCCATTCTTTAGCAATTCATAAAAAACCTTTAGAAAATTAGTTCTCCTAAGTGTTAAACTTCATTCTTTAAATGTATGATTTAAATTGACCGTGTATATAGTTTCCTGACCTTTGAATAATGAATAATCTTTTAAGAGCACAGTAAATCCTTATTTTACCTTAGTCTGTCTTAGCCAGTAAATATTCAATCCTAGATTTTCCTTTAGTATAGAGGGGGGTATTTATTTATTCATTTCAATGCATTTTGCATCCATCGGACTAATTGAGGCAGACAAGATTCACAGACAAAATAATAAGAAACTCTGTAATTCTAAACATATGTGCCATTTAAAACCCCAAGGTCTTGCAAACAGTTTATTTTTATTTGTATTCTAAACAATGGTAGTCTGGTGGTATTAAGGAAAACATCTTCTTTTTCATTGCTTCTGATGACCTGTGCATGGGCTGAATATGGAGAGCAAATCGCAATCACTTTTGAAACATATGCTGCTGCTCACCTGGGTTGTTCAAGTTTCAGATTAATTAAAGAAATTCCTGAAGTACTCTTGAAAAAAATAGCCCTCCCTACAGGAAATCTTTCAGCTCCTGTTTGGTAAGGGCAAAATAGCCAGTAGGCAGCTCAAAGTGTTGTAGTATATTAAGATCTCAAGTTTCTTTCAAAACTGAATTCCTCAAGTCTGCTGTGCAATGCACTAATACAGCTTTAAAGCACTCTTTCTCATACATACGTCAACTCTTTACAACATGAAACATTGTAGGTACAACACAGGCAGTGAAATAGCTGCAGTCAGACAAAGGAGGTTAATTAAAAAGATCATTCAGAATGATAGATACGTAGAACTATGGGTATCCATGAGTCTTTAATAAAAGTAGCACAAAGAAAGACTACCTTGTTCCCTTACACAAACCTTCTTAAAGACAAAATCATTTACTTTCTGTGAAAATGTTCCTCAGTGCAATGTCTGTATAAATTGCTCAGCAGACTGCTCAGCAAGTTGATTTCTTAAGAGAATATTAATAGCCAGAAGAAATTGAAACACTGAAACTCTTCTGAGGAAAAGTAACCAAAGTTACTATGCAACTTCTTTTCAGATAGTCAACCAAAAAAATTGTATGAAACGGCAAAAAATGATGCTAGCTTGACTGAGCAAAAGGACACTACTTAACCACTTGTACTGCAGGTGAGAAAATATGTGTTCAGCTAGCTTGCTTCAGTTGCCTGCTAAAGACAGAAATCCCTCCTTAAACCTCACTGATAAGCAGCTTTCAACTACACAGGGAAACTAGAGCCACTTGCTTGGATGTGGATGTCTTCATTATAGGAAGCTTTTTCCACTGGTTAAATCCCTCCTTGAGAGTAGTGACACACATTCAACTTGTGTGAATGAGTCAAAGCAATACTGTGACACAGCTTTGTGTCTGGCTTGTCTCCAAGAAAAATCACCAGGTAATGTTGTAGGAGCTGCTATAGTTATTGCTATTATCAGATTATCACTGTGGGATTCACCTGGCATGTTGATTTATAGGCATGGATTATTATCAGTTATATCTTGAGAATAAAATGAGTGAACCTGAGAGCTCCTGGAAAGTAAAGTCATAAATATTATCGCTTTCTCAAAATGTTCCCTTGCCTCAATTATTTCAAACAAAGTTTATTATTTCAAGCAGTTGTTATACTAATCTTAACATTTGAAGAGAAAGAAGGCCATTAGCATTCAAAATAGGACCAGTTGTTAAGCACAGTGAATTAAGCCTCAGTTCAAGACATTGTGTGTTCGGATACAATAGCTCTATTTTCATTCCATCAGTGTTTGAAGTAAAGCAACAAAAAGCCACAAAGAACAGGCACATCAAAATCATTGCTATGTGAAAAACTGAAGATGCATTTTAGAGGTGAGGAGCAATAACTTCCTGAAATTCTTGTAAGAAGTTGGAAAGCAAAGCTAATCTATAGCAGTGTACCCTATATAAGCTTGGGAAGCAGCAGTCTTGAGAAATTTAAAATGTTTTCAGAATGTAGCTTGAACACTTTCTCAGAAATGTAAGACCTTATTAAACTCATTTCACTGTTTTCTGTAAGGTAGTCACATCGCACTGAAAGTTGTTCTGCTTTGATGCTATCTCATGGCTTGACATCTGAGAAGGCTGAAAGATGGGGCTTCTTCTATTGACCTATCTTCCCATCTCACAGAACTCAAGTTCGAACGTTAAGTTCAAATCAGTGACAGAAGCACAAAGTCTTTATAGCCCCTACTAAAAAAACACATAAAATCCTTCCGGGCTGCTTTGAGAAAGACCAGAAAGATATCTACCCTGCCTCCACAAAACAATGTCTTTTGTCTGGTTTTCACCCTTCCCTCTTCACACATACAGTATGCATGCAGACGCACTTTCCCCAAAGAATGAGAAGCATCATAATGTATCAATAGTTTTTCAGCTCCTGATGACATAAAATGAAATAAAAATTTGAGAATTTAGCCAGAGGCAAGACAGATTTACATTTTGGATTATGTCTTCAAATGAATAAATGTTATCATTATCAGTCCTATAAGAACAGGCAACGGATACACAAACCAAGGACAGACTCTTCCAAGTTAGACTTGCTGCTGAAGACAGTAAGATCAGTTTTAATTTAATTTCCATGGCTACCAAGGCAATACTATGAAATTGCACTGTCTAACCAAGAAGTTGTTGGCACTACTGAAGAAATTGTATGCTGTAGCAATACTTACTGCAGTACTGCACTGCAGTAATAAATAGTAATAATTAACATACAGAGTAGTTCTGAGAATATTTGTAGTCTAAGAGATATCTGGTAAACGTTTTCCTAATCTGGTATTTAAAATAGTGAAAAGACCTGGTCACAAAGCCTTGAATGACCAGACTGACAAAGGGAAGAGTGATGTTCTACATGTGGATGATAGATTTAAAACATAGAGAACCTTAGAATATGTTTATTACATGGTCTAAAGCACAGATATTAGAACTTCATTTTTTTTATAAGACGCCACTCAACCTAGAACTACTGCAATAGTGTATCTATGCAAAATACTAAAACATTGGGAGTCAACCACATTTTATACCTGAGCATACATCTTCAAGAGTGATTTTTTTTTTCTGCCCAACTTGTTTGATTTTGTTAGCAATATCACAGACATATTCATAGCTTTCTTTCAGCACAAAATAAACCTAATTTGGGAAAAAAATCCTTACATGGTCTCTACTGTGTACTGTATTGGTCACCCTATCCTTTACAGATTAAGCTTTCTGGCATTATAGGAGAAATCATCTGCTACATACTGGCATCAGGCAAAAGCAGATTCATAAACTCTGCCCTTAATCTCTCTTTCAGTTTTCTTCCAATTAGAAACAATCTTTTGCTGATACTCTAATTAATACTTACACATTAAAATATTAGGCATTATAGCAGAAATCATCTGTTATATTCTTGCATAAAGCAAAACTAGGTTCGTAAGCCCTTGCCCTTAATCTTTCTTTCAATTTTCTTCCATTTAAAAACAATCTTTCCCCAATACTCTAATTAATGCAAATGATATTCATGATTAGTTAGTATTATGCTAATCTGAGCCCCAAATTTACCTAAATCTACATGGTGTTGTCTGAGTACCAGATTGCTTTGGGTTTCTAAGTAAAATTACATTAGCCTGCCAGCTGTACAAAACACCATGATAGAGTAGAAATCCAAGCAAATCATCAAGATTACATTAGTTTTCTTTCTTAATGAACAACTGTTTGCATTAGGGATTACAGACAAATTATGGTTTTCCTCTCTGTACCCAGGCAGCCAGGCATCTGTTGAGAAGTTTCATTTTTTTCTCTGACTATCCCTACAAAGATTGAGGAGAGCTAGTGTAGAGAGACAGGTCTAATATTTCATGTAATTGAATTTTTTCCATTAAAAAGTAATGACTGCCCTGGGGCTTACTGCTAACCTTGGATTTCTCTCTTTCACTGCTGCCTGGAATGTGGGAGAAACCTGACTAGTTTTTAATAGAGGTATCACTCTCCCAGCTTCTCCTCTCTCCTCCTCCTACAGAAGCCGTACCTGCTTGCTGTTCCACTTCAAGCCATTTTACAAAACTATGCCATTGCAGTTCCTGCTATTCTGATATAAAGAGTTTGCCCTCAAAAAGCATCATGTATGAAAAAGCGAGAGTTAAATGTGTTCCTAGTCTGCATTAACAGCACATATAGGGATACCAAGCTATGCGAAACTGGGGGGTAATGAACACAGTGCCACCAAGAGTGCCAATATTTAAAGTGTAACAACAAAGCATAGTTTTGCGTATGCACACAATTTTGCAGCCTGTCCAGGTTCATCCCTCTTTCATGTGAAACTGCTATAACTTGCTTGTTATTATGTTCTGCTTGATTAAATTATGTTCCTAGTGTACAGGTTTACTCATTCTTCCATGCACTAATCTCGTCTCCAGAACTCACACTGTGACAGCTCATTATTGTCGGCAAAAATGTAGGGCACCAATAGGAAAAGACTCTGATATATTCATCACTGTGTACCAAGATCTTCTGATTACAACACACAAGTAACAACTTAATTGTGGATCAATCTGTAGAGTGCCAGACACCATCCATATCTTGAATGACAACAACATGGAGCCTCAAAATTGTTCTGGACAGTTTCTTGCCTTGTGTCAAACCCTGCACTAATGTTGCAACTGTCTTTTGGCCTATGCAGAGCACATAATGTGTCCCAATGTGCAGTGAAGGGCACTGCTGCTGTTGTGGAATTAATTCAGAAACTCTACCTGACTATCTTCCAGAAGGCAGTCTCTCTTTCAATTCCTTCAAATGGTCAGCCTAAATAGCTTTAATTAATTTCAATAGCATATACAAATTTAAAAGAAAAAAATTGTGAAATTTAATGGACAGAGATCTTTTGCATTTATATACAATAACGCACATTCCAGATTTTCTTCTATACTCTTACAAGTGTGTTATTGCAAACTACTGCAGAAAAAGTCCACTCTAACACTGATGTTATATGCTGGCAAAATTAAATTAATATAAACGTATCTATCTGCATATGAAATCTACAAGAAATGTTATTAAAGCTAACCTGTTACAAATATCGTCAGAGAGTTTAAAGAAAGGTCTGAGTGACTTCCAACACGGTTTGAAAAAAATATGTTTATGAGGATTTGTTCCCCAGCTCTGCCTTCACCAGACCTTATGAAATGCAACAGTTTATGTTGAAACAAGATGAAATCCATCCTTCTACCTGGAAAGCTGTTTAAGAGCTAATACAGCTGCTTGTCACATTTGGTACTTCCATATGGACTTTTTTATTTAAATAGTCACTAAAATTAGCTAAGGATAAGACAATCTTCATGTCACATTCCAGGAAACTTCTAATTACACATAACTGTCACCTGAGATACAGAGATTCACAAATAATGTATCCAAAATACCATGAATTAGACCATGTAAGTGAAACTATTCAAGAGTAAATAAGATGTTTAAGAACAGTTTCTGCTGTTGTAAGAGCCACTGATAAGGGAAGTGGACTGAAAATTGGAATTGTTATATGCTGTTCAGTGTAGACATTCTGTCAGTTAATAATACATCAGTTTGCTTATTGTGAAAGAACACTAACAATTTATTACATTTATATGTATTATATTTTGCTCTATCACTTGTCAGTGAGATTCCTTGAGATAATTCTGGTGTCACAATGGAAAAATACATCTGGATGAAGTGTTCAGAAGATCACTGTACTGTATTCATTTCGGGTAAGAGTTTTTAGCAAGTCAGAACTGACGTGTCATTGTTATTAACACATTTAGTTATTCTAATGTAAGTTCTTGCACCAGTTATTTGGGCAGCAGTGTAAACCACAGTCTATTTGAGCAGGAACTAAAGGGTTTCCTCTACTTTCTCTCACTAGCAAATACTCCTATTCAAAGGCACTCTCCCCTCTGGAATAATGTTCAAGGTCATAAGTTCCACCAAAATTATGGTGGAAAACATCAGGTTTTTATGACAAGTCATAACATGAAATTTGAATCAGGTCTGTCACTGATTGGATTGAAATTAAAACTACCATGGCATCATGGTGCTGCTGATGGAAATCAGCTGAAATGGCTACCAAATACTTTAATAATAATTAAAATTAAGCAAATAGCTAACTGAGTTCAGATTCTGTCTCTTGAATCCTCACCTGCCACTTGAACTTGCTAATTATCAGCACCAAGGTCAGAAAACTCACAGGACTGCACTATACCCCTGTAGAGCTGAGTTCAAGTCCAGGCAGAATGTGGAAGCCAGTGCTGCTGCTGTTGCATCTGCCATGGATGCTGGGTGTGAGGAGAGATGTCAGCCTTCAGGTCAGATCCTTTCAATGCCTTATTCTAATATTGAACACACAAGAATAGCGAATCTAACTGGAAATACATAGCTAATATGCAAGCAACTAAAAGGGAAAAGACACTGAGGAAGTGAAAAATATGTGTTTGTGAATATGCACAAGTATCTTTTGCTTAGTGAAAAGGACATGCTTTTAAAAATCAGCAATGAAGAAGTATTAAACATTAACTATATCACCTTCATTCTATACTTGTGTATACTGTTAACATTTAAATTCTCTGCTATATCTGCGTTTTTAAAGATGAAGGGTTATTTCCCTGTTTCATAACAAAAACACATCAAACATTAGAAATGAACATTTGTTCAAGCTTTTTATTTCTACAGAAAAAATATTTCAGATTTTAAACATTCTAATTCTGAGATAAAAATAATTATGCAGAATATCCGAGACAGATATTTGTTATAGATTGAAATGAAACTGTTCCGAACAAAACCTAAACCCAAATTACTTACAGTTTCTCATAAGCATATACAGCATGTCTTAAAAAAAGAGAGAGAGAGAGAGAGAGAGAGTGTTTGGCTAACCATTTAGAGTAACTGCTATATACTTAATAGTGGACTTCTAGGAAGTTATGTGTAAGTAAGGAAAACTGAACAAAGTTTGCGAATATAACCTTGATCTAGTCCTTCCTTTTACTCTACTCCTCCCCCTGAAATGTGTAGAATTAAGATATTGTGTTCTTGGACCATGAATAAGCACAGCATGTTCAATATGTCCACAGTTATACTGACATTTGTTTCTGAATCATTTAATTAAAAGTCATTATTGAGAACAAAGGACTCATTAACAAGCTGTACATATGAACAACTGATGGAGTTGTTGTGTCATGAATACCATTTTAATTCAAATTAGAAAACTGCACAGATGTGCTGCCACAAAATATTGACATACTGCAGCTCCCTTGGAATGTGATTAACGTTTGCCTAAACCAAAAAGCACATTAAAATCTGGCTTTACTAACAAATTCAGGATTGGAATAATTCTTTTAATGCTAAAATATATCATTTAAATTGTTACTATTTTTACCCCATTTGGGATTCTACACTCTATTAATATAGCCTCACTTCTATGTGAAATCTCTCTTTTAAAACATACTTATTTCTGAAAGTGAAAATATGGAGTAGAATAGAAAAGTGATAAACTTTGTCATGACAAACCTTTCGTTCCACAATTTTGTTATGATGTTTTTGAGCATAAGATCAAGACATTAAGCAAAAGAAAATGTGCCGAATTTGCCACAAATCAGAAATTCCTACATGTCTCTGGATTTTTTGTAATACAAAACTATGGATTCAATACTTTTTCCTGAGAGTTTTGAATAGAATGACTACTTTTCACTCTCTACCTCTACTGCACATGCATGTATATATGTGCACAAAAATAGGGGTCTGAGATTAAGAAGCAAAAGAGTTTTATAATATCTCTATTGATAACTCTACAGAATGACTGTACAATTTTTTGTGCAAGTGATCTGAATACCAGGAACGATACATTCAGACATTGGCACAGATTTAACAGATGAGATGCAAATATGCAAACTTTTCCCACGTGAGATGAAAAAAAAAAAAAATCAACCAAACCACAACTACATAAAATAACTACTCAGGTTTGGATTTTTAGATCTATGAAGTCAATCACAAAACACCGTATGACTAATCCCAGACTAGCACTTTGCCGTTAAGGAAGAGACAGTACAAAATATCTAATGTTTCTATATGCAGCATCCTTTCAGCCACCCTCATCATAATTCTTTCTCACTTAATAAATGCAGCTTAGCTTTTTTCAGTTGAAAAATACTAAAGTATTCTCCAGCTGTGCTGAATAGCATTTGAAATACAGGTTTTGTCTCTTCACCGAGCATGTTCTTTTCCTCACCACAAAGTTAAATGAAAAAATAATGCAATGATGTGCAAGGAAGATGATCACAAGAGTCATCAAAAAGACTGAGATTATAAATTTAAAAATCTCTCTATATTTACTGTTATTTATGTTGACATTTTGTTGTTTACTGCATTCTCAATAAAACCTTTTCAAAGATGTTTTAGTTAATGCATCCATACACAGGAGAACACGGAGGGTGTGTAATTGCTGTTTGCTTATTTTTCCCTTATTAAATCGATTTGTTATTATTGTACCTATATAAGAGGATCTGCATCAAACAAACAGATAAGAAAAAAATAGCAGTAGTACTAAAATACTAAAGTGGATAAAACAGACTTTACTCACTAAACATTCATTCCACTTAATTTGAAGAGAAAGTCTTTTTTCCCCCCAGAGAACAGTTTCAATGTAATAACTTTTAAAAACACAATTTAAAAGAAGCTGTTATTTTCAGAATATTCAAACTAAACCTGATGTTGAACATACTTGCTGAAAAATATTTGAAGAGTAGATCTCTTACTTATAATGATAAAGCACCAGGTTTTGTAATGATGTCTGTGGTGATAGCTTTTGTTAATGAACTTCTTTATAAATGTGAGTAACCATCTTAATACACTATTTACCCCACAATATGTTCACAATTCAGTGTTTATAATTCAGGAAAATAGAAATGACAAAACTACAGAAGTTTGCCTGTCTTGTTTTTTTTTCTACTCAGAAATCTTAAGCTTTTACTTGTACTGCATATTCCTGATAGGAATTTACTATAAATAATTATAGAATATACTCTGCAGTTATTATTTTGTACACTACAGCATTAAAGCTTAAGTTACATCTCTTTCTTTGAGAGAAAACTATTCACATTGTACACGAGTTTACCTTTGATTCTGCAACTGCAAATTTATAGACTATCATTTGATTTTCACCCATACTTCATAAGCAAATGTTTTAAACCTCACTTTCTAAACTGCATGAAACATAGACTTGTGGCAGTCAACATTTACATTACCTGCATTTTACACATTACCTTTCAGGATAAAATACTGCATGGAGTGAAAGTATTGATTTTCTTTTCTCTTTGGAAAAAATGCCAGCTTACTGAAAGCTGTCCTTAGAGAAACCTTTATTAAACTGAAGACAGTTTATGTAATTTTTAAATCTACTACGCAAAAGTTTCACAATGGCTATGTCTAAACATCTGTGCATCTCTTTCAATATAGTATACAACTGCAATAGTAAAGTTTGATTAAAGACATACGCATGAATCTAAACATGGTACTAAACAGTACAACTCTCAGGTTAAAAGCAGCTTCACAAAACAGCTTTTCATCATTCACCTCCCTCTTCTAGTCTTTCTAAAGCTACATGAATATTCATATTACAGTAGTTCAACAAGGAGTAAAGAAAGAAAAACCCTCTCTCCCTGTGTTCAAAAAGTACAGAAACAATCACAAGTAGCAAACATAGTTTAAATTGAATACTCCCTTCAGGTATGATTCCCTCACTGAAGGTATGTATCAACATCCACCTTTGGAAAGATAATGAAGTCCTTGCAAAGAAGTGTAGGAAGGCAGTTATAATCAGAAAGCTGCCTTCTGTCCAGGCACTGGGACGTGCTATCCACTGGTGCTCCCCAGAACCATCGCCCAAAAATAAAGTGCCTATTGTCTCAGCACTGTACTAATTGTGAAAAATAAGCCCATTCAGTAAGCACAATAATTATCCAGACAAACAAGCAAAAGCCATCAATGAAGAAATGAAAAGAGTGAAAATACATGACCAGACAAGCAGCCCAAGAATGAAATTAATATTCATAATGGAATGCTAGTCAGCAGAAGGTCTCTTTCAAGGCATGGCTATTGCATACAAGAGAGCATTGTTCACACGCAATAAAATCAGTATATGGAGTAAACTTCATGTAGCTCTGCTGAGGAGAAAAGATTTTCATTCCCAAAACACTCGCTCCTCACCCCATTGATTTGATTAAATAAAGTTTTGGGCTCCAGTCTCCTTAAAGTTGTCTCTCCTGGTCGACCCTCCTCTGAGCTTTGTAAGATTTTGATTTTTTTTTTCCACCTCCTCGCTTTCATTTGCAGCTGTATAAATATGAACAAAAAAGCCATGCTTGTCCAAACAAAGAAAAAATGGACTGAATATGCATATCCTCATTAACTAAATTTAATTATGACAAGCAGCATATTAATCAGTAGTTGCTCCAGTTACTGCATTCACTGGAAGGGAGGAGGACTCTAAATTAAGGCAAAGCGTGGGGGGACAATCGCATACTGATTAGGAGGCTGCTCACAACATGATACAATACACTTTCTAAATAATTATTCAGAGGAAACAGAATAAAGAGGCAGATTGCTCTATTTTAAAGACCAACTCAAGAACAATTAGCCAAGAGCATGATGACAAGGCTGCTTTCTTTTTTGCCGTGACTGTTTCCACCTCCACATTCTCACACTAACCAGCTTGGCAAACACTGCACAATTTGCATTTTATGGGGGAAATTTAGGGAAATTTTTTTTTTCTTTTTCTTTTTTTTTTTTTTTTTTTTTAAAGAGAGAGAGAGGAAGAATAAGAAAAAGGAGAAGAAAAATCCTTTGCTGTCTTTGGTACTATTTTAGGCCCATACTACTACAATACCAAAGAAACCCTATCTAGCTGGCTGTGATGTTTAGGAGCTCATCAGAATCAGTAAGCTGATGGTAGAAACTTTGCACACCCTGAACTTTGCAGCACGTGCAACAGCAAAGGAGGAGTTCAGAAAGGAAAAAAACTGCCAAGAAGGGGAAAAAAAAAAGTTATCACACCAACTCACCATCCACCAGGTCCTGGCTGACATGTCATAGCATAGCTGCCATTTTATGGAACTGTCCGATGCTTTCCCTGCCATCATGCTGTCAGCAACCTTCATCAGATGCAGCTCAATGGAAGATAAGACACCTAATCAAGAAAACATCAGCAGTAGCTTGCTGGGCTACATGTAGGCCAATCCTTATCACACTGCATCATGGGAAAAGCTCCTTTATTAGCAAGAACTCCAACCTCACTGACATAAAGACAAGGATCAGTTTTTTTTCCAGTTTTGTTTTTGGTTGGTTTTTTCCCCCCCTTTTTTGTCTGAAGGGCTTGGTGAGACTAGCCAGCATTCTTTGTGTATCATGTGTACACTGTTTAGTATCTCACAAGTGGGCGGCTAGTTGCATTGCTGGCATATGCAGACTTACATTTATTAGCATTTTTCTCACTTGTACAATGTTTAACACGGTTCGTGGTCAGGTCCCTGCATAAGAAAAGAGGAGAAAGGAAAAAAAATGCTCTAAGTATGTCTGCCAACAAGGACAGACCAGTTTTGCTGACACGATGGGAGGATGGTTCAGATGTCAGGAGCGCATGTGTGTGTGCACAAGCACCTGCACACTCACATGACAGTTGCACATGCATGCATGGGTGGGCGCCCAGGCAAACACACAGGTAGCAGCTGCAGCTGGCTGAAGCAGGGTTGGCCAAAAGCTACAAAGTGTTCTTGCAGTGGACATATGGAAGCAATTTAACTTGCCATCAGCCTTTCACAAGGAATAGAGGACTGGTAAGTCAGAGCAGGGAGGGGATGTGGTTAGTATTTCAGTGCCATAGACCGTTCCTCCCTCCCTTCCCATGGATGCTCATGATCTCCTTTGCTTTGGATGATGTAGCTGGGAAGGGGAAGATGAGGGGGCGGGGAACTGTTTCAGTCACTGTTCCCTCCTGCTCTACAGCTTCTGGTCATCTGCCTGCTGTACCTACTGCCAGCAGGGAGAGGAGGCATTCTTCCTCCAAGATTTCCATGACAAGCTTTTTCCCTGATGAAAAATTTGCCATTAGCTGAAGAAATGCCTATCTTAGACAAAGAAATAATTCTGGACTTATTTTGAGCTGTTGAAAAGGAAAAGCACCAAGCACTCAGAGGAAATCAATAAACCCTGGTTCAGGTTAAAGGGGATATACAGAAAGAACTGGATTTGCCAGTCCTGACTGAAGCAATCAACATCAGTTTTGCCACTGCATTGCAGGTTTTGTATGTGCTTTAGCTACAAGCCCCTCTTTAGGAAAAAGAATCCTCACAATTCAGAAACTGTTTCTGAAAAAATATCACATTAAAATAACAAAAGTAAGCAAGCATTTCACATGCTCAGCACCTCTCTGCTGATTGTCTTTTCTTCCACATTTTGCTCTTTCTTTCATTCTTGAAAAGTTTTGGCAATCAGCAGGCCCTTTACACCTATTTGCCATGAGCCAGAGTAAGAATCCAAGACCACAGGCACATGGACATACCATGCTCTGCTACACACAGCCCCCACCAGGACTCCTCTTTGCTGCATCTTCTTTCCAGTGTATGTTTGCCTATTTTTCTATTTTTTCCCATCTTTCTCCATTGCATGAAGATGACTACCACAGTTAATCACTTGTGCAGCTGTCTGCTTTAGCTACTGCCACAGTGGTGCAACACCCCCACGGATTAATGGGGGTACCTGTACACTCACCCCATTGCTGAGAGGTGGACAGTTCGTTGGTCCAGCATGGATCTACTGTCCTCAGTTTACTGTCTGAACTGGCATTCATAGCTCTCTTAATTAGATCCTGAAATTATGAGAGCACCTCGAGAAATTATTATCTGTGCTAGTCCAGAGGTCTGGCAACAGAAGAGCTCTGTAGTGGCATCACATGCATCAAAAAATGAAAACTATTTTCCCTTCTCCATGTGTGCCTGCTACCTCAGTTTCTTGTTTTAAATACACTGATGAGGGCAGCATCAAAAAAGCCAGGCAAAGAATTAACAGGCACTCTGATAATTCCAGTCCCCTAAATTTGTATAATTTTTTTTTCTAGAATAGCTCTGTAAAATAGATGAGGCTGGTTCCTTCTTTTTCATTTCACCTAGGACACAGTGATAAATAGGAATCTGATAAAATTTTGGACCATTGGACTATTTGCCTATGGCCAAGTGCTGTAGGATGGCTCAGCACACTTAACAGTGCACAGGAGGCTTTAACTCACACTGTCTCAGTCCCTATATCCTGGTCCAAAAGCCTGGCTTTGTGAAAAAAAGCATCAGGCATGGAGAGCAGAGTTTTATTCAGTTGCTGGTAGGTGGTGTACAATCACATGCCCTAAATGGTTCCAGCCTGAATCTCTCCCACGTTTCACTAATGGGACTGAAGACAGCAGTCAGTTCTGAGTGCAAGACAAACCTCAGGCACGACGAAGGATACTACCATTTGCTTTCACACTAATCCCTAACCTCAGCGAAAAAAAACATTATTCTTAGAGCAAGGAAACCTAGGATTAATGTGAAGAGGCGAATGAAGTGTGATCACAGGGAAAGAGACCAACTGCTTCCCTCACTCATCTGCCTTTCTGGAGCAATTCACAAATCCCTAACAGCACTGCCATGGCTGTGAGTGAGAGCCACACTTTAAGTAATTATGAGCCAGTTTGCTGCTTAAAAGAGGATAAAAGTTTTATTGCACTATCGCTAGCTAAGAAATGTTAGGCTGCTCTCAATGCCCATCCCACAGCAGATCCAGTTTTGCATATCGTCTTCTACCCAGCCCCCTGTGACCACTGCACCTCAAGGAAACACAGCTCCTGAAGCTTTAGGGAAACTACTCATCTCCTGTAGTCAGAAATGCCACATGGTGCCTTTGTGCAGTCAGGAAAGACAGAGTTAACAATCATCCTCCCTTCTATTGTTGCCTGCATTGGTTGAGGGTAGAAAGGGTATTTCTGGCACTTAGTCCTATACACATGGTGCTCCCATGCCTTCTGCCTTTCTACCAGCCATGTCTGTTTTGCAGATGGGAATTCTTTTTTAATGCTTCAATATGTAGGGAGAGATCTCATTTCCCATGCTGCTTGAACATACAGTCATAGACAACACAGGGAGAAATATGTAATTCAACAGCATTTTCCAGGTTACCTTTTATTTCTTTCAGGGAAAGTCAGATTCATGAGGAAACTCATGTCCTATTTCTTGTTGTCTAATAACAATACATTTGATGGTTATTCAGACTTCCACTTTGCCAGAAAGATGGGTGTTTTTAAACTGCAATAGTTTAAATTTGTCAAGTGAGATGGATTTTTTGAATGGACTTTTTTTTTTTTTGTTGTTAAGCATCTTTTACCACCTTTCCAAAGAAGCAAAAGAAGAGACAAAAATGTAAAATTTTGTAAACCAAAAATCTAGTTTTTAAGTTAAATAACATGCAAGTGAGTTCATCTATCTCTAGATACCTGTCTTCCTAACACAAAATAATTGCCAGTTGTCTACAGCAGCATTTTTTTCACTAGTAGACAGAGAAAGCCTAGTGTCCCAAGGCTACCTACTGCATGCAGAGACCCTTCCAGTGCTGGAAAATCCTTTCCACAATAGTCAATAGGTGTGTGGGCAGACAAAGATCAGAGCTCCTGTTTTCTAGGAAACTTTTTATTAACCCAGATATCGGAGCCAAAGTGTTGATACCAACAGCAGACATCTAGCCACAGATCACATTTGCCTACTGGCTCTTGTGGTTTTCACAAATGCCCATGCATGTGGGCACACACTCACTGCTGCCAGGCTGAAGCTGAGAGACCAGCCCCCACTGTTTACTCAGACATGTGATATTATACTGACACACTGAAGGCTTTCACATATACACCTGGCTCAGCTCTTTTTGTGAACCCAAAAGGACTACTGGTCTTCAGAGTCTAACAGATCTTGGGAGACTTTCCCACACTGCCCCTCTGTATGTATTCTTCCTCTTTACCCTGTTGTTTTCTGGTAAATCTTTTTCCTCCCATTGTCACTGGCACCTACAGAACCCACTCAAACTAACAGAGGTCATTTAAGGTACCAGAATTTTTCCTTTCTATGGAGGAAGCAGTACATGACTACAGAAGACTGACAACCCACTGCTTTCAACTGAGCTATGTCCTCTGGAAAATATAAATCTGATTAATTCTTCATAATGTGGATGTGGTGTTGGGGGCAATAATTGCTATGAACTTTGCTTAGCCTTTCTATTTTTCCCTATGTGACATTAGCTAAGAGAAAGGGCAAATAAGGCTTAAAAAAAGAAAAAAGGTTAAAACAATGAAGCCATGCCATTTTGCTGACTGCTAGAGTAATGAAAGCTGGCATTCTTACCTGTGCTAGTTTGAAGCTAGCTAGAATGTTTTGGTGAGAAGAAATAGATTACAGGCTGTGAAAGGAAAACAATGGTGACGTCTACTTCACTCATAGGCTTGCTGTGATGCATAAGAACAAAAAGCAAAACATATATTAAGAAGTCTCTCACTTGGGCTACTGGGNCTGGGGGGTGGGGAACACCCAAACCATCACATTACCAAGTCTTTTACCAGGCATTTTATAAAGAGACCGTTCCACTTTAGCACTTCCTGTTATGGAATGCTAGGGAGATTAAGAATTGACAAGGTACCTCCACAAAACGTGGAGAGCTCACAGGCTGTCTGGGCTGCGAGAGGATGAAAGTAATAAGGCTGACGTAGAGAGTGACTGATAGTGTCTTTCCAATAGTCATCCTTTTGCTCCCATCAGGAGTGCCTGGTAGACTTTCAAGCAGAGCACAGCACTTTTTGGGAGATGCGGAAAATAGGATGCGGCAGGTACCACCTTGGGGCCGACAAGCTGTCTTCCAAAAGGCTGGAGAGCCAGCTCCCAGGCTGCTGACACTCAGGAAAGGAAATAATGCTAAACTGCTGCTTGAAAGTAGTATTTTAAAGTAATGAATGCTGAATGTTGACTAGCACAGCAGGCATGGCAAAACAATTAAGTGAAAACTACTGTTTTTAGAAGTACACATCAGTCAAACTCAGAGGCATATATGATGGATTAACATGAAAAACTAACAGTGATATGATTTGAATATCAGTCCACAGAACTGCTGCAGCACATATATACATTTTAATGCTATGATAACTTGCAACTTGGGCAGTTGTGGAGACATGCCCAAAACTGGAGGGTTCAACTGTACATTCTAAACCAGCCCCAGAAAAGGCCTCATTTGCATTATTTCCATTAAATTAATTAATGCACAATAATGGAGCCAATGCCCAATAACTCAAAATCTGAAATTATAACATTCTTTTACTTTATCTAGATATAAGTTTATGAAGTTAATTATGTGACACTTATTAATTTCTACAAAAATTCCCCAAATGGAAACCGTTATTCAGAGACAGAGGTAGAGTTAGAGTTGCCATTCTCAAGAAAAAAAATAGTTGATATTTAAGAACTGTGAATCTCACACAAGTGTTCTTTATTTGCTAAGTGCCCTGTTCCATGAGGAGGATGGCTGTTAATGTCCAATACAGGATAATACACCATCCATCTCATTTGCAGATTGGATTTCATCCCTGTAAGCTGCATGAGAATCATAGAAATCTGAACTATATCCCCTGAGATTCACTGCCAAGAAGCCCAGTAATGAATGGAAGCCATTATGTTGCTTGTTCATGGTCTTCTTAGAAAAGGGGATAGATTCTTTTCACCTTCTCTTTGAAGAGAAAGGCGCACTGAGAGGCTTCATCAAATGCATTGCGCTTTGGTAACTAGATGTGGAGCAAGCACTTTGCTTACAGCATGTCTCCATTTCTGGACCTGCTGAAGCAGCATTATCTGCCAGGCCAAAGCTCCTACATGCTGCTCACTGGGAGATGGCACAAACAATACAATGCAGAGGGCTCTAACAAAATCAGTGCCCTTCCCTCAGACTTAAATGCAAATCTAGCCAAAGATGAAAAGAAAGGAGCAAAGCTGATAGCTCTCCTTTTCTAAGGCACTGTATGGAATCCTCATTCAGGCAAATGTGTCCCTCGGCAGCAACTCCTTGCTGTTTCGCTGCACAGCTGTCCCTAAAGACAGAAGTGTCATGTTGTGTCCTTACTGAAGGTAGGCAGTAGTAACAAGGATGATGTTGGCCCAGCACCCACCTCTGGAGCAAACATGCCACTTGTCTTATTCAAAACAATGTATGACATGCCTAGGCCAATTCTCAGCTGGCACAAGTGCAGCTGTTCTCTCAACTAGCTCTAGCCCATTTCTTGTATATGTCATCTTTTTTTAATCAGTTCTTGACATCTCCATCATAACTCAGTTAATTACTGGACACATTAAATGCTATATCAAAGTCTTGTTTTTTCCTTTAAATCATATGTCTCAGGAATACAGTATCTTAGCAAAAAAGGCATTCCCACATAAAGCTATTCAAAAAATAGAATCATAGAATCATAGGATGGTTTAGGCTGGAAGGGACCTCAAGGATCATCCAGCTCTAACCCCCTGCCATAGGCAGGGACACCTCCCACTACAGCAGGTTGCTCAAGGCCTCANTCCTTCTTGTATTGGGGGCTCCAGAACTGCACACAGTACTCCAGGTGGGGTCTGAGGAGAGCAGAGTAAAGGGGGAGAATCCCCTCCCTTGCCCTGCTGGCCACACTTCTCTTGATGCAGCCCAGCACTCGGTTGGCTGTCTGGGCTGCATGTGCACACTGCTGGCTCATGTTGAGCTTTTCGTCAACCCAGACCCCCAGGTCCTTTTCCTCAGGGCTGCTCTCCAGCCATTCACCACCCAGCCTGTATCTGTGCCTGGGATTGTGCCGACCCAGGTGTTCTTTGGAACAGGATGATTTTTTTATTTTTTTTTCCACTAACAACACTTCCCAGGTCACTTTAAAAAAGTGAGATTCCATCTTCTCAGAATATAATTCAGCAATTTTTTATTTCTGTGTATATGGTATAAATTTCATAGCCCCAGACTAAGTAAAAACTTTTTTTTTTTTTTAAGAAAAGTAAAAACTCAGAAGACAGAAATACTTCTGAGACTATCTTAGTTGATGAAATCTCTCAGACATGGCTTCCCTTGTACCGTACCAGAGGTAAGTGAGGTAGTCTTGAGTTGCTACCGGTCCTTCTGTAATGATACTGTTAAAATTGTGCCACTGGTTACTTATTTTCACAGATACTGCAGAAAATTATTCTCTAAGATATTTACACATCCGTCAGATGACTGAGTACCAACTCAGAATCAGAAGAATTCCTGTTATTTAGGAAGTCCTCGTAAGAGGGAAGAGTTGGTATGTGTTTGATCAGAAGTTACAACAGGCTGATAATCACTAGGTTACTAGAGATAAGATTTGAGGGAAACAGGGCTTGCGAGTATGTGCATGAGCAGTAGGGAAAGATGGTAGGTAACAGATTCGAAAATAAAGGAGGAGCTCCATTCTTCTTCATTCAGCCTTTGGGGACATCCTGGCCATACGTCACAGAATTCTGAACCCATATATACTGAGAGCCTAAGTAGCTGGATTGGAGCAGCACCAGTCTTACCACCATGATGATGCAGTTCCCACTGGGACACTTACCTTAAGAAGATAAGTGTCTGCCAGACCTGTGATCTATGCATCTCAGGAGTTTTGCTGGTCAGTTGGATAGGGTGAGTATAACCTGCTCAGTATAGGCTGGATGTTAGGAGGAAGTTCTTCACAGAGAGAGTGATTTGCCACTGGAATGGGCTGCCCAGGGAGGTGGTGGAGTCACCGTCCCTGGGGGTGTTCAGGAAAAGAATGGATGAGGCACTTAGTGCCATGGTCTAGTTGACTGGACAGGACTGGGTGCTAGGTTGGACTGGATGATCTTGGAGGTCTTTTCCAACCTGGTTTATTCTATTCTATTCCATTCTATTCTCTTTGATCAATAGAGCTACTCAGCATTCCTTGTCATATATATTTCTCTCTATGATTTTAGTGTTTGAGCTATAAGCATTGTAGTTTCCAGTATGCCTTTCTCTTTATGGTTTTAGTATTTGAGCTACAATAAAGTGTTGAAACGGTACCCAGAGTGGGGTATCCATGAGTGAGAGCATTCCCTGGTCCCCAGAGAACTCACTGGAACAGTCCTTTGTTGGGGTTTGGGTATTAATTGGCTGAGGCAAGAATTATAAAAATAGGATTATCTATATTTTCCAAAAAAACCCACCCCCAAACTATATACAGAACTTATTAAGGTTTATTTACAGGCTCCCATTTGGTCAGGGAAAATCTTCAAAGGATGCTTTTGGGCAAGTTTAATTATTTAGGAAAGTCAGAAGATGAAAAAGGTAAAGCTACAACACAGATTTCCCCAGTTACAAATGAGGCTGAACAGAGAAGTTAAGAGAACAGCAGACTTTACTCATGGAGATGAGGCAGGAAATTGGTGATGATCCCTGGTGAATTTCTCTGCCAGCAGCCTCTCTCAAATGCAAGACAAAGGTTCATGGAAGTGGCAGGAGAGTCCTGGCACTGGAGTTGGCAG
>WAAF01006422.1:432021-456650 GCA_013400475.1 Tricholaema leucomelas | reverse complement strand
TATATTTCTGTATATAGCTGCAAATATTTGTGTCTATATCTGCTTGTAAAGTGTGCTAAGCTGTAAATAGAGCTTCATTCCTTAACTTCCAGCTGGCTGAGTCTAGTCTGGGTGATTTCATAAGAGTCCCCACTGTTAGGAACTCCCAAACCATCACACCAGGGCAGTGGTGGAGTCTCCATCCCTAGAGGTGTTTCAAAGCTGTGTGGATGTGGTGTTGAGGGACATGGTTTTGTGGTGACCTGGCAGTGCTGAGTTAATGGTTGGCGCTGATGATCTTAAAGGTCTCCCAGCCAAAAATGATTCTGTGACTTGCAGCTTGTGGTGAGCATCGAAATTCTGCAGCAGCCACAGTGGTGTTGGGTTGGTGGTTGGACTCAATGATCTCTGTGGTCTTTGCCATCCAAAACAATTCTGTGATTCAGTGGGCTGAAACGTGGTGGAAAGGCAGAGTTTAGTTTGGATGTTGTTCATCTGCTTCCTTAATTCCAGCAGCAGGGACTTACCTTGCTGCTTCCTGAGCTGTAACACCACTTGTTGAGATAAAACAACACTTGCAGGGAAAGGCTGCAGGTTAGCAAAGGCAGAACTTGGGGACAGCTTAAACCTTCTGCTCCTTCCATCTATCTTCTTTAATTGGTTGTTAGAGCTTGACAATTCAAGAGCTTCTGCAAATACTTCATCTGTCTGCTTTAAGAAGAGTACATTTCTTACTCTCTTTGTGCAGGTGTAACTGTTGAAAAATGACATCCTGTCTTCAGAACTCCAATTTTCTAGTGCAGTGTATCAGACTAATTGATTGTTTTATCTTTGGTTTTGTGGGAGAAATGTGAACCTAACTAAATGTTATATTCTTAACAGCCATCATATTGCTGTTAAGCTCCACCTGTGTTATACCTTTCTGCTCATCATCAAACTTCATTCATTCTTTTTCTCCATCCCCTTTCAGTTTTTCTCCAACCCCAACTCCCATACCAAGAATTTATCCATGATGTTTCAGTTTAATAATCCCACAGAATCACAGAGTCACAGATCATTAGGGGTTGGAAGGGACCTTGAAAGATCATCCTGTACTGTGTACAGTTCTGGAGCCCCCAACACAAAAAGGACATCAAGTCCAGAGGAGGCCACAAAGATGCTCAGAGGGCTGCAGCAGCTCTATTTTGAGGACAGGCTATGAGAGTTGGGGCTCTTCAGCTTGGAGAAGGCTTCGAGGAGACCTTGGAGTGGCCTTCCAGTATCTGAAGAGGGCCTACAGGTAGGCTGGAGAGGGACTATTTACAAGGTCTTTTAATGACAGGACGAGGAATAATGGGTTTAAACTGGCAGAGGGGAGATTGAAACTGGATGTTAGGAAGAAGTTCTTTCCAGTGAGGGTGGTGAAGCTCTGGCACACGTTGCCCAGGGAGGCTGTGGATATTCCCTCTGTGGAGGTGTTCAAGACTGGGTTGGATCCAGTCCAACCTTGAGCAACCTATTCTAGTGGGAGGTGTCCCTGCCTCTGGCAGGGGGTTGGAGCTGGATGAGCTTTGAGGTCCTTTCCAATCTAACCCATTCTATGATTCTATGATCCAGTCCAACCCCCACTGTCAGAGTGAGGTCACCTAGAGTAGGTCACACAGCAATGTCTCCAGATAAGTTTTGAATGTCTCCAGAGAAGGAGACTCCACAACCTCTCTGGGCAGCCTGTTCCAGTGTTTTGTCACCCTCACAGTGAAAATGTTTTTCTTCATGTTCACATGGAACCTTCTATGGTCCAGCTTGCACCCACTGCCCCTTCAATAGATGAAGGCATCAGAGTGCGCTGCCCAGGGAGGTGGTGAAGTCGCCGTCCCTGGAGGTGTTGAAGAAAAGCCTGGATGAGGCACTTAGTGCCATGGTCTGGTTGACTGGATAGGGCTGGGTGCTAGGTTGGACTGGATGATCTTGGAGATCTCTTCCAACCTGGTTATTCTATTCTATTGTAATATGTGAGGTTGATCAGACTGTAATCTGGAAGTGAAGATGTTTTGACTGCAGAGCTGAAGTCTACTCCTCCTCCTCCACGAACATGTTATGTATTTTGTCCATGAATTGACACAGAAGACCTTGTTCTTCTACAAGCATCCCATGGAAATATTTGGGAAGCATTTTGAACTTAGTAAGATATTTCTTGTGAGTGGCTAACATAAACAGGTGTTTTGCACAACCCTGAGAACCTGTTAATTACGGTGGTGACTGTTGCAGCGAAATGCACTGCAGGACGCGTGTGTGACATCCCAGGAGGAACATGGATTTATTCCCTCGGGCAGCTTGCCTGGAGATAAATATAAGGTTATACAAAACATCACAGAAGGCAAGCAGAATCCAATTTAGTCAGGGAGAAGGCAAATAAATAGGGAAGGCCATTAGCTATTTGGAAATAGATTTGTATAATTTTATGTTAATGTGAGGTAATGAGGATGAAAGTGGCTCGGGAGGGAGAGAGGGAGGCTGTGCAAAAATCAGGCACTTTTCAGGCCACAGAATTAAAATGTCTGATGAAAAAGATTAATGCAAAGTATCTGAGCTAATCCAACATTTGCTAGGAAAATTCAGGTCAAGCCCAGGATTAGTGCTTTGTGTTCTCAGCTGATAACCTTGGTGTTTCCCTGCTTACCTCTCTCACTGTTGCATTCTTATTCAAGCCACTTTTTTTTTTAATATTAAGAGAAAAACTGCCTCTTACAGCTGCAGTTTGCTCTGTCAGCACTGACAAAGCAGCCTGGTGCCCTGAAATTATGGTGGGAAATGCCACAGATGAGTAAGTTTACTCTGCTCTGGTCAGACCCCACCTGGAGTACTGCAGCCAGTTCTGGAGCCCCCATTACAAGAAGGATGTGGAGATGCTGGAGCATGTCCAAAGAAGGGCCACTGGGGTGCTCATAGGGCTGGGACAGCTCTGCTATGAGGACAGACTGAAAGAGTTGGGGCTATTCAGTCTGGAGAAGAGGAGGCTCCCAGGTGACCTTCTTGTGGCCTTCCAGGATCTGAAGGGAGCGTACAAAAAAGCTGGGGAAGGACTTTTTAGGCTCTCAGGGTGTGACAGGACTAGGGCAAAGGAGTGAAGCTGGAGATGGGTAGGTTCAGGCTGGACGTGAGGATGAAGTTGTTGAGCATGAGAGTGGTGAGAGCTTGGAATGGGCTGCCCAGGGAGGTGGTTGAGGCCCCATGCCTGGAGGTGTTTAAGGCCAGGCTGGCTGAGGCTGTGGCCAGCCTGATCTAGGGTAGGGTGTCCCTGCCCTCAGGAGGGGGGTTGGAACTGGATGATCCTTGTGGTCTCTTCCAACCCTGACTGGTTCTATGATTCTAAGTACCAGAGATGGCACAGAACAGCTGTTTCTCTGGGTAAAACTCATCTGTGTATCTGTGAGCAGCTGGGCTTTTTGTGACCTGACACCTGAGCAGCAGCAGCAGCAGCTTGGTGAAAAGGAAGAGAGCAGATTCTAAAAAAACATCCCTCAGACTTTTTTTTTCCCCCCAGCTGTTTTTACCTTTCTGAAGTTTCTGCTGATGTGTTCAGGTTGTTGCATACCCTGTTACAGAAATGTCATTTTGCTAAGGTTAGTAAGACCCTAAGAATAATTCTGCTGAGCAACCTGTGCAGAGCTTTCCTTTGTGGCAAGTCTTTGTTTTTATACTGGTCTCATTTAAGCTTCCCAGAGACTCAAAACCTGACAGAACAATGTATGAATAGGATGCTTTCCCCTCTTCCTCTTTTGGAAGGAAAGGAGTTAGATGTAGAGAGGAAAAAGGAGTAAAGCACCCAAAGAATAGTCTTGCTTTGATTTGGAAGTTGAAAGAGAAAACTTTAATAAATGAAAGGTAAAGTAAGGGGAGTTACAAAAGGTATAGGGAAGGGAAACAAGGTATGAAATATATATGTAACCAGTTTGATGGCAGTGGATGGAGGTAGATTCAAGAAGGGGTTGTCCATCACAGAATCAGCCAGGTTGGAAGAGACCTCCAAGCTCACCCAGACCAACCTATCTCCCAGCCCTAGCCAATCAACCAGACCATGGCACTGAGTGCCTCATCCAGGCATTTCTTGAGCACCTCCAGGGACAGTGACGACTCCATCTCCCTGGGCAGCCCATTCCAATGCCAATCACTCTCTCTGCCAACAACTTCCTCCTAACATCCAGCCTAGACCTCCCTCAGCACAATGTGAGACTGTGTCCCCTTCTTCTGTTGCTGGTTGTCTGGCAGAAGAGACCAACCCCCACCTACCTACAGCCTCCTTTCAAGTAGTTGTAGACAGCAATGGGGTTCCCCCTGAGCCTCCCCTTCTCCAGGCTGCACACCCCCAGCTCCCTCAGCCTCTCCTCATAGGCTTTATGTTATAGGCATTACCTGCTCCTATTATGCAACAAGATCTCAGAGCATCCTTCATGGTGCTGCAAAGCAGCTTTGAATTCAGACCTGGCTCTGAGCTAGGTGTGCTTTCATGCCTGTGGCTCTTGTGCTGCTTTATGCCTGTTAGAAGGGGAGTTCTAATTCAGGTTTGCAAGGCTACATGTAAGACTTCTTTAAGATGCACGTTTCCAAGCAATACTTGAAGAGTTCCTACATAACCTCATTTCACATGAGGTTTATCCTCTGTCTTACGTCTTAGATGTCTCATGCTGCATCTGAGAACAGCTGTGAGTTAAGGAATTTTTTTGTCTTCTGAAGTATTGCAGTGGAACATCTCAGTGAGAGCTTGCCTGCCCCTGCAGGCACTCACACCTTGTTGCTAAAACATTGTCCAGCAGTCTGTGGACAGAGTGGCTGGAGAGCAGCAAGGAGGAAAGGGACCTTGGGGTACTGGTGGATAGTAGCTGAAGATGAGCCAGCAGTGTGCCCAGGTGGGCAGGAGAGCCAATGGCATCCTGGCCTGGATCAGGAACAGTGTGGCCAGTAGGACAAGGGAGGTTATTCTGCCCCTGTGCTCAGCACTGGTCAGGCCACACCTTGAGTGCTGTGTCCAGTTCTGGGCCCCTCAATTCAGGAGAGATGTTGAGGTGCTGAAAGGTGTCCAGAGAAGGGCGACAAAGCTGGTGGGGGGCATGGAACACAAACCCTATGAGGAGAGGCTGAGGGAGCAACTGGGGGTGTGCAGCCTGGAGGAGACTCAGGACAGACCTCATTGCTGTCTACAACTACCTGAAGGGAGATTGTAGCCAGGTGGGGTTGGTCTCTTCTGCCAGACAACCAGCAACAGAACAAGGGGACACAGTCTCAAGTTGCACTGGGGAAGATCTAGGCTGGATGTTAGGAGGAAGTTGTTGGCAGAGAGAGTGATTGGCATTGGAATGGGCTGCCCAGGGAGGTGGTCACTGTCCCTGGAGGTGTTGAAGAAAAGCCTGGCTGGGGCACTTAGTGCCATGGTCTGGTTGACTGCATAGGGCTGGGATCTAGGTTGGACTGGATGATGTTGGAGGTCTCTTCCAACCTGGTTGATTCTGTGATTCTGCTGCTATTGAGCAAGTCTCAGTTTGTGGAAAAGGGAATGAATTGCTATGTGGACAAATGTTTGCCGTTGAGGTAGGACAGGAACCAGACAACCATGAGACTGGCTGAAGCTTGGTCCTTCTATACTGGAGTTAATATTCCTGAGGTCACTTAGTTTCCTGACGCTGCACACGTTGTGTCTCACTCACCTCTGATGGATGTGTAGGTAGATCTATTCCCCTCGGTTTATTCTAAAGAGAAAAGCTTTTCTACACTTACATAGTAAAACCAAATCCATGTTGCAGTAGAAATGCAATTATAAACCAGTATACTTTGGGAGTTGGCTATAAGCAGAAGATATAAAAGATCAATTTCTTTCTCATTCCTTCCTCACGTAATGTGTTTTGAAAATAAGCCATCAGCTTATTTTCAGAGACAGGAGGCAATGCCTGATTCTTTGCTTGCTTAGTTGCTAACTAGTTCAGCCTCAGAAAAGCAGGAACCAGGATTAGGAAATAAATCATAGATAGTATATGGCCATCAGAGTAAAAGCTGTACTGACGCTGCAAGCTTCACTTCAAAGTGAAAGGTAGGAAGATTTACCTGGGCTCTGGATTATCAGAGCATGCTAATATTGGCTTTGCTGTGGTGCTTTTCATGTGTGAATGAAGAATTGATCTTATGGAAATAGAGGATCCTGACAAGTTGTCACAGAGGTGCTTCCAAATGCACTCTTTGGTTTTGTGGGTTTGGCTGAGGGTGCAGTGTTTGTTTCTATTGCCTGTGGCCCATAGTGTTGCTGCTTTCCACCTTGCAGCATACACTTTGGGTCTGTCCTGCACATCTCTTCTAGCCTTGCATTTGAGGGGAAGCTTAATTTTGTTTACTGGACCTGTCCCCTTGCCTCCCTGACTTCGCAGATCATAGATTCACTGAGAGGTTTGTGTTGGAAGGTACCTTAAAGATTATCTAGTTCCAACCCTCCTGGCACTAGCAAGGACACCTCCCACCAGACCAGGCTGCTCAAGACCTTATCCAACCTGGCCTTGAACACCTCCAGGGTGGGGACATCCATGACTGCCTTGGGCAACCTGTTTTAGATTCTCACCACCTTTGTTGTAAAGAATTTATGTCCTAATACCCAGTCTAAATTGAACTTCCTCAAGTTTTCCATTCCCTCAATCTATTCCCTCTCATCCTACCACTGCAAGCCCTTGTGAAAAAAAAACATCCCCAGCCTTCTTGTAGGCTCCCATCAGGTACTGGAAGGCTGTTATAAGGTCTCTCTGGAGGCTTCTCTAGGCTGAACACCCCAACTCTCACATCCTGTCCCTGTAAGGGAGATGCTCCAGCCCTGTGATAGTTTGGGTGTTACCTGCCCCTCCACACTTAATAAAAATCATCCAGACTAGACTCAGTGGCTGGAAATTAAAGGATGAAGCTTTATATTTACAGCTTAGCACAATATACAAGTAGGTATTTACAATCTATACAGCTATAGACAGAAGTGTACAAGTTAAAAAGGTAATACAGGAACACAACAGCCCTCCCAGAAACCAGAGTCCTCAGGAGGGGCTCCCAACTACCCTTCCACCTCCCTTCCTCCCCTCTACCTTATCCCAGACTTTGCCTTATGTTCAAGGTGAGTTTAGAGAATTGGCCAGGTTGGGTAAGGAAGCAGCCTGATTAGTTAGACACATTAATTAGCAGGTTAGCAGGCTCAGGCGTGACCTCATTGCTGTCTACCACTACCTGAAAGGAGATTGTAGCCAGGTGGGGTTGGTCTCTTCTGCCAGGCAACCAGCAACAGAAGAAGGGGACACAGCCTCAAGTTGTGCCGGGGAAGGTCTAGGCTGGATGTTAGGAGGAAGTTGTTGCCAGAGAGAGTGATTGGCATTGGAATGGGCTGCCCAGGGAGGTGGTGGAGTCGTCCCTGAAGGTGTTAAGAAAAGCCTGGCTGAGGCACTTAGTGCCATGGTCTGATTGATTGGCCAGGGCTGGGTGCTAGGTTGGCCTGGATGATCTTGGAGGTCTCTTCCAACCTGGTTGATTCTATGATTCGAGCAATGACCATGAAACATTTTGCTTCTTTGTGAGAGATTTAAATGATTTATTTCTGCTTGTAACACATTGCTGTCTGAAAAATAAAAGTGATGCCTTCTCAGTCCCTGGGACTGAACTGAGCAGAGAAGGCAGAGAAGAAGGAGGGTGAGCATAGCATGGAAGCCATGAATGAAAACTACCAAAACCTGCCTGATGCCTTATTGATCAGGGGTTGCTTTTCTAGGAAAGAGAGGTGGTTCTCAGTGAAAGGGCAAACCAAAAGTACCCATTGCCAAGGTAGTTTAGGGCAAAGTAAGAGGTGCAAGGCAGGAGGAAAGCCATATCTGGATGGAAGAGGCTGTTTCCTGGATTCCTAGAGTGCTGCAGCAGGAATCCAAAAGTGAGCATTACGTTAATGTTTATATCTCCACTTCTTGTCTGTGGTTGTAGAGAAGGCCTTCTGGTAGAGAAGTGAATTTACTGACTCTAGTCACTAGCAACATATTGGAAAGAAAACGACTGGGGTCTGTGATCTGCTCTGCTTTCTGCTGTAGTCTGAAGGCTTCGAGGACACCTTAGAGTGGCTTCCCAGTATCTGAAGGGAGCCTACAGGAAGGCTGGGGAGGGACTATTGACAATGTCAGGACGAGGGGGAATGGATTTAAACTGGAAGAGGGGAGATTTAGACTGGATGTTAGGAGGAAGTTCTTTACAGTGAGGGTGGTGAGACACTGGCACAGGTTGCCCAGGGAGGTTGTGGATGCTTCCTCCCTGGAGGCGTTTAAGGCCAGGCTGGATGAGGCCTTGAGCAACCTGCTCTAGTGGGAGGTGTCCCTGCCTATGGCAGGGGGCTGGAGCTGGATGATCCTTGAGGTCCCTTCCAACCTAAACCATTCTATGATTTAGCATCAGACCTGGTCGAATTCGGTGACAGTTTGACTCAGTCATCTGAAAGGTCTTTTCCAACCAAAGCAATTCTATGATTCCATGACTGATTCATTAGGTAACAATTTCCTGGCATTCCCAACGTGCAGGACAGTGCTGTTAGCATGGACCACATAGGCTGCAAAGCAGACTTTTGGCCTGTGGTATACAGTCCAAGCAGTGATATTTTCCAGCTGTTGGAGGAGAAGCAGGGCTTTGCTTGGATTCAAATGCTATAGCTAAATGCCATTTGGCATACTGCAACATTTATGAATGACACAACAGTTTACCACCTGCTGAAGAATGAGGTTTAAAATTCATTAATGGATAATAATTTTGGTGGTTGCAATTACAGGAGGATTTATTTTTGTTTTATTTGGGAGTAAACTGTTGTACTACAAACCCTACATTCATGGCCTTGGCATTTAGGTGTTGTTTGTACCTTAAACAGCAGATTAAACCCACGGCATATGTCAGTGCTGCTTTTCCCAGCAACAACTTCATTTCCAGTGCAATCTAAAAACCTTCTGATCATTATATGGCATCCTGTAAATAAGCCATTTCTAGAAGGCTTTAGAGAATTTAATAACTGAGGCAATACACAGGACAGAAAAGAATGCTGCAAAGACAATGTGCTGCAGCTGAACAAATGAAACCAGATTAATTAGAAGATCAAATGTAGAAAGGAAATGGAAGGATGTAAGTTTTAATGGAAGGATGTAAGTTTTAATGGAAGAATGTAAGTTTTAATGGAACTGAAAGGAGGCAGAAAATAAGTGACATGGGAGGGACTGTTCCTAAAGGAAGAGGCATCCCTGAGTGACAGATAAGATTGGCTGAGAAAAGGATGACAGACTCCCAAGAAGGGGAGCTGCAAGAAAAGCTGCAGTAGCCCCAGAGGTGATGAAGCATGGGATGAAATTGAGCAAAGTGAGGGTCTAAGTGCCAGGGGGCAGGGCTGGCCCCTGGCAGAGGTATCCTGGGCAGCTGCTGAGGGCTGCAGGAGGGAGCAGCCAGCCTTGTTTTTTTCTGTGCCTGTGCCAGAGCCCTGGAAAAGCAGCCTGTGGGCAAGAGAAAAGGGAAACAAGCAGCAGCATTTGCAGCTGAGATGTCTTCTCAGAAATGAGGCTGTTACTGAATCCCTTCATCCCCTAGGCAGCAGAGCAGCAGACCCTGATCCTCTCTGTTTCAGAACTGATTTGGCCCTTCCTTGGCCAAACAGACTGACATCCATCTGGAGCTGGGGCTGCACAATGCTGTCAGCAGCACACTGCAAAGCCCTTGCTATGTGTGACAGATGATTTCATGTCAGGAGCAGCCAGCAAGCCCCCAGAATGACATTGTGAAGTTCATTTTTTAACAGCATTACTCAAGACTCTGCTGGTTAACAGGGGGTGACATCATGAACAGCAGGAGCAGAGCCTCTTCTGCAGAATGTGGGTACTGGCTACAGTGGTTGTTTGCACACCATTTGCTGCTGCTGCTTCTTGTTGCTGTAAAACCCACAGATCAACATTATTATGCCATTAGCATGAAGCAGGTCAGTATGGAGCCATAAATGTCTGCATTCAGAGCAAATTACAGTGTGTCACTGGTGCTACATGATCTGGTGCAATGTGACTTTGCTTATGGCTTAGCTCAGCTGAGGAAAAATGACTCTTCAGCGATGAAAAATGATGAATGAGCTCTCAGATGAGTGAAATGTCTCAAAATTTATATCATAGCCACCAGGGATTTTGCTTTTGGTTGAGTTTGCCCTCAATTTTGGGGGAAGGGTTCCCCTCCTGCTGGCTTAGAAGGTGGGTGACTCCCACAGGGAGGTGTGTGAGGCCTTTTCAGATATTCATCTTCATTGCTCTTGCTTCTCTTGTTGTTTCCTAAGTACTTTTGCAGTAGGTTTTCTGTTTCTTCTGATTCCAGGTAAAGTTGGTGAAGAGAATCTGTAGTGATTGGAATCTACAATTGGTTTTAACTTTGCTGCAGCATTGTGTAGTATTATTGCTAATGATAATTGTAATATTTCATTTGAGAAAGTTTATTCTTATTCTCTCTGATATTCCATCTTGCAAGTTGTATGTAGTGTAAAATCTGCATAGCTCCAGAATCACAGAATCAGGCAGGGTTGGAAGGGACCACAAGGATCAGTCAGTTCTAACTCCCCTCCTGAGGGCAGGGACACCCTACCCTAAATCAGGCTGCCCACAGCCTCATCCAGCCTGGCCTTAAACACCTCCAGGGATGGGATCTCAACGACCTCCCAGAGAAACCCATTCCAGGCTCTCACCACTCTCATGCTCAACAACTTCTTACTCATGTCCAGCCTGAGCCTACCCATCTCCAGCTTTGCTCCATCCCCCCAGTCATGTCATTCCCTGAGAGCCTGAAAAGTCCCTCCCCACCTTTTTTGTAGCCCCCTTGAGATCCTGGAAGGCCACAAGAAGGTCACCTGGGAGCCTCCTCTTCTCCAGACTGCACAGCCCCAACTCTTTCAGTCTGTCCTCATAGCAGAGCTGCTGCAGCCTTCTGAGCATCCTCATGGCCCTTCTCTGGACACACTCCAGCATCTCCACATCCTTCTTGTAATGGGGGCTCCAGAACTGGATGCAGTACTCCAGGTGGGGTCTCACCAGAGCAGAGCAGAGGGGGAGAATCACCTCCCTGGCCCTGCTGGCCACACTTCTCCTGCTGCAGCCCAGGCTCTGCTTGGCTTTCTGTGCTGCGAGTGCACACTGCTGGCTCATGCTGAGCTTCTCATTCACTAGCACCCCCAAGTCCCTCTCTTCAGAGCTGCTCTCCAGCCTGGCACTGCCCAGCCTGGATTTGTTCAGAAGCACCTCAGCTGCTTGGATACATGATCAATATTTAAAGCAGATTACATCTTTTCTATTGGCATTGCTAAAGCATTAGTAAACAGAAAAGCAGGAAAAGAAAACCTTTATCTAAAGCCCAGGGAAGAAAAATTAGGACTAGACAAACCTAAACATGACTAATTACAGAATTAGAATGCTTAAAGGGAACTCCCTCCCCCTCACTGGGAAAACTGAAGCTCACTTTTTAAAACAACTTTCATATTCCTTGTATTGAGTATGTAGAAATAATGCTCTGATCCTTCCCAGCAAGGAAGGGAAAACCACTGTGTTCTGTGAGTCATGTAACAGCATGCACCTGAGTTAGCTGTTTGCAGAGCTGCTGGGAGCAGAGCTGCAGTGCTAGCCATGGAGACTGACCAATTCTGTGTCAGATCCACTACTCCAGCCAAGTGTTATGCAGCTTGCTACAGGTTTCTGTTTGCATTTTGTCGTTTCAGGGCACAGATTTTTTTGGGCAAATGTTTGCCCTTTTGTTGGTGTCAGAGATTTCTGATGCTCTGCCTATCAGCCCAGGCTGTTTGGCTTCCAATTCCTCTAAATATAGAATCATAGAATCAGATAGGTTGGAAGAGACCTCCAAGATCATCCAGGCCAACCTAGCACCCAGCCCTGTCCAGTCACCCAGACCATGGCACTGAGTGCCTCAGCCAGGCTTGGCTTCAACACCTCCAGGCACGGTGACTCCACCACCTCCCTGGGCAGCCCATTCCAATGCCAATCACTCTCTCTGCCAACAACTTCCTCCTAACATCCAGCCTAGACCTCCTCTGGCACAACTTGAGACTGTGTCCCCTTGTTCTATTGCTGGTTACCTGGGAGAAGAGACCAACCCCCACCTGGCTACAGCCTCCCTTCAGGTAGTTGTAGACAGCAATGAGGTCTGTCCTGAGCCTCCTCTTTTCCAGGCTAAAAAACCCTTCAGCCTCTTCTCACAGGGCTGTGCTCCAGGCCCCTCACCAGCTTTGTTGCCCTTCTCTGGACACCTTCCAGTATCTCTTGAATTGAGGAGCCCAGAACTGGACACAGTACTCAAGGTGTGGCCTGACCAGTGTTGAGTTCAAGGGAAGAGTAACCCCCCTTGTCCTGCTGGCCACACTGTTCCTGATCCAGGCCAGGATGCCATTGGCTCTCCTGCCCACACTGCTGGCTCATATGCTCTCACTAGTGCCCCATTTCCAGTTCATCTTTACAGGAGATAATAAAATTTCTTCTATAATCTCAGAGTTTCTCTGCCATGGCACTGGGCAGCTTCCCACTGGTCCCCTGAGGGTCCAAATTGCTAGTGTTTGACCTGCTGAAGGCTGTCTCTAGACTTACCAGATGGAGGTGTGGTGCAGCCACTGTAGAGCTACAGTCTCCTAGTGTTACAGCTGCTGCTTTTGTAAGAGTATTGCTCCTTCTGCCTACCTGAACAGCTGTGCTTGGACCTGCACATCTGTGTGTGGTGGCCTCTGGTGGTAATCTTTTGTACAACTGCTACTCTCCCACCTGTTCCCATAGTGTGTTCTTTGCAGCTCAGCGCAGAGTCACAGAAGGTTAGGGAGTGGAAGGGACCTCGAAAGCTCATCCAGTCCAACCCCCCTGCCAGAGCAGCATCACCTATACCAGATCACACAGGATCACATCCAGGCTGGTCTTGAATATCTCTAGAGAGGGACACTCCACAACCCCCCCGGGCAGCCTGATCCAATGTGCTGACACCACCCTGCAGCCCTACTCCTCCAGCTGGTGCTGGGCTGCTGTGGACTTTGTGGGAGTGTGCAGTGGAGTCCTCAAGTTTACAAGGTGTTGGTTCCTCTCTGCTTGTCTCGACTTTACCACTAAGCTCTTGTTATTGCTGAATATCCAGGTGAAATCCAGCTGCTTTGGTCTAGTGCATTGTAGCGTGAACTGCTTGAGTCTGGTGGTGTACAATGTTTGCTTGTCTTTTGAAGATAGTATGTTCAACAGCCCAACACTTGCATCTCTTTGCATGTGCTAATGCTGGCCAGAGGGTCACAAAGCCTTTGTGTGGCCCGGGTCTCAGAAGCTGGAGCAGGCATTTGCTGTTATTACATGCTCACTGCCACTGAAAGTGAGCAGACCCTCTCCATCTTCTCCCAGACTGACAAACTGCCCCTCTGCTCTCTTCCTTGACTTGCACTATATGACACAGTGCTCCAGCTGTGTCATGTCCTGACATACTGCTTTGCTTTGCTGTGTTCTTTCATCCTTTCATGTGACTGTTCATCTCAGGATGTCATTAGTTCTGCTGAGGCAGTATGGAGATTCCCTCAGGTAAAACCCGGTCTGGAGGAGGGACCTCATCTCTTGGCTGGCAGAGGGAGATGCAGGAGGTAGATTTTACCCCTTGCAATCTGCCTAGTTACACAGTGTAAGACGTTTCTCACTGCCTGTAATTACTCTTCATTTTCACCCTTTAGCCTTCAGCAAAGCATGTTTAGTTATGGAGGGAGGCTGAAGTCTTGGTCTTCTACTCCAAAGCACTGTTACTGTGGCGACATAGAAACTGTGCTGTTTGGTACTTCTACTGGTAATAGTGAGCAAGGTGATTTCAGTCTCTGTAGGAGACCACCTGCAGTGTCAGGACTGCCCCATATGTGCTGAGCTGCTGACACTGTGCTCAGGCTGCTGTAGCTGACCTCTAGCACAATGATGTGGCTCTGTCCTCCTCATGGAGGAGCTCTTCATTAGTAGCAATCACAAAGTAATATGCTAGGATTACTGCTTTGCTTATTTCTTTATTTGCCCAGATAAATATCTGGTCCCAGGTCTTGGACCATCCCCACTGCTCTCTGACCTGTGCTAGCTGCCATGAGCACCTTCAAGGTCTGCTAAGCTGTGTAAGGGATACAGAGATATAGCTGATCATCACTTGAGTCCTTGTGGCTCCTTGGTCTGAGCATCTTCTGCATGACTCAGCTGGAGTCTTTCAGATGTCCTCAGATATTTGGTGGATAGATAAACCTCATCCTCCCTTGGTGTTCTGCTTCAAATAATTTTAAAGTATTGGATGTAACCTAATACTGCCTTCTTGGATTGCCTGTACCTCAGCTGAGTTTCTCCTACAAGAGTGTCCTTGCTGAAGCTTTGGCATTTGATTCAATTTACACTTTACCTAGTCTAGACCCTGCCTGGTGTTTGCTGCAGATGGAATTCAACAGATACTGAGGATTCTCATGACTTTGGCCACAACAACCCCAGGCAGCACTACAGGCTGGGGACCGAGTGGCTGGAGAGCAGCCAGGCAGAAAGGGACCTGGGGATACTGATAGCTAGTAGCTGAAGATGAGACAGCAGTGTGCCCAGGTGGCCAAGAGAGCCAGTGGCATCCTGGCCAGTATCAGGAACAGTGTGGCCAGGGCCAGTAGGATGAAGGAGGCTATTCTGCCCCTGTACTCAGCACTGATCAGGCCACACCTTGAGTACTGTGTCAAGTTCTGGGCTCCTCAATTCAAGAAAGATGTGAGAAGAGACTGAGGGAGCTGGGGTTGTTTAGCCTGGAAAAGAGGAGGCTCAGGACAGACCTCATTGCTGTCTACAACTACCTGAAGGGAGGCTGTAGCCAGGTAGGGTTGGTATCTTCTGCCAGGCAAGCAGCAACAGAACAAGGGGACAGAGTCTCAAGTTGTGCCAGGGGAGGTCTAGGCTGGATGTTAGGAGGAAGTTGTTGGCAGAGAGTGGTTGGCATTGGAATGGGCTGCCCAGGGAGGTGGTGCAATCACTGTCCCTGGAGTTGTTCAAGGAAAGCCTGGCTGAGGCACTTACTGCCATGGTCTGGTTGATTGGACAGGTCTGGGTGCTAGGTTGGCCTGGATGATCTTGGAGGTCTCTTCCAACCTGGTTGGATCTATGATTCTGTGATGATGGGACTTCTCAATGCCACAGCAAGTAGTAATTTTGCCTTAAGGTGAATGGATTTTTGTATCTTTGAGAGGTACTAAACAGGAAGTATTAGTACTGAATTGGAATTTATATTCAGAGCTTTGGTCTGTGGTTTTAGGCTGTGAAGACTTTCTGCCAGAGGGCTTCCTCCCTGCAACTAGGCTGCTGACTTTCAGAAGGAGTGTTTGCCAGTTAGGTTTTCAGTGACTCCACTGTGGTTAACACCATCAGGCATTTCAGGAAGCTTGGGGCTGCGTAGAAGGAAAATGGAAGATTTACTGCTGTGGCTTTAAGCATCCAGCACCTCGAGTGGCACCATATTGGTCTCACCTCCCAAACCCTTTCTCAGCTCTTGGCTTATCTTGTGCTTCTGAGCATGTCCCTCGTGTCTACAGACTCTGTATGGCACTGTCTGCTCTTTCATGGATATCCTTCTGGCCATACATTTATGTGGCAATCACAGACTGCACCTAGAGCATATTAATAGCACTTGGCCACAGTTCTTCAGTCTCATGGTGCCACTTAGCAGTGCCACAGGAAATTACATTTCAGTGATTCCCTCAGTCAGCTGGAACAGAAATGGTCGTATTGATCTAATAGCCAAGTCTGAAATTCAGCAGCTGAACTGCAGGCAGCTTGTTCTGGCAATGCAGGACTCCAAGGAATTTGCTACTTCCACATAGGAGTGCTCTCTTATCTCTTAATGGTGAGGTAGGTACAACTATGGTTTGGATCAGAAAGGGAGAGACTGCCCAGCCACACTGCCCAGTGCTAATGGGAAAAGTGCTCTGGGAAGAGAAGAAGTTGTATTCTCTGAGAATCCAAGCATCATTTTGCCTGGAAAATGCCTCAGAGTTCAGCAACTCCAACTGCCAACATGACACTACCATGGCCATTAAACCATGTCTCAAAGTACCACATTTGGATAGAATAGAGTAGAATCAACCAGGTTGGAAGAGACCTCCAAGATCATCCAGGCCAACCAAGCACCCAGCCTTATCCAGTCAACCAGACCATGGCACTAAGTGCCTCATCCAGGCTTCTCCTGAATACCCCCAGGGACGGTGACTGCACCACCTCCCTGGGCAGCCCATTCCAATGCCAATCACTCTCTCTGCCAACAACTTCCTCCTAACATCCAGCCTATACTTCCTCCAGCACAACTTGAGGCTGTGTCCCCTTGTCCTGTTGCTGGTTGCCTGGGAGAAGAGACCAGCCCCCACCTGGCTACAACCTCCCTTCAGGTAGTTGTAGACAGCAATGAGGTCAGTCCTGAGCCTCCTCTTCTGCAGGCTGCACACCCCCAGCTCCCTCAGCCTCTCCTCACAGGGCTGTGCTCCAGGCCCCTCACCAGCTTTGTTGCCCTTCTCTGGACACGTTCCAGCACCTCAACATCTCTCATGAATTGAGGAGCCCAGAACTGGACACAGCACTCAAGGTGTGGCCTGACCAGTGTTGAGTATAGGGGCAGAATAACCTCCCTCCTCCTACTGGCCACACTGCTAATTAACAGTCTGGTCTCTTCTCCCAGACAACCAGCAACAGAACAAGGGGACACAGCCTCAAGTTGTGCCAGGGGAGGTCTAGGCTGGATGTTAGGAGGAAGTTGTTGGCAGAGAGAGTGATTGGCATTGGAATGGGCTGCCCAGGGAGGTGGTGGAATCACCATCCCTGGAGGTGTTCAAGGAAAGCCTGGATGAGGCACTTAGTGCCATGGTCTGGTTGACTGGATAAGGCTGGGTGCTAGGTTGGCCTGGATGATCTTGGAGGTCTCTTCCAACCTGGTTGATTCTGTGATTCTGTGACTTTCAGTATGTTTTTCTTAGCTCTGTTTAAGCCTTAGAGCTTTAAGGTCAAGCAGGTCTCTGAAGCAAATTTGATTGTGTTAAAATCAACTCTGTCTACATCCGAGATTTTAATTGTGCTTATACAGATACTTCTGTCTAGAGAGATAAAATATTAAACACATAAGGAATACTGCAGCTGTCTCACAATACTGTGATCTTTGTGTGAATAAGGAAGTCATAAATTGCCTGGATATTGGACTGGCACAACACTTGCTTTTCTTCCTGCAGTGACAGCTTATGCAGTGAGAAGCTGCATGATGTAATGTTGACCATTGTATGTTTTTTCAGAGGAGAAATGGTAGTTTTCCATCTCTCACTGCAGGAGCAGAGCTGTGCATTTGTCTGCTCCCTGGCAGCTAATGGAGCTGCCTGGAAAGCCAAGGTTTAACATGGCTCTGTGCAGCACCGTGCAAAGGAGACACCAATAGATGCAAACATCCATATGAAATTGCTTCTTGAGCCATGGAAAGAAAACTGAAGGTGCTTTAGGTAAAGATCTGCTGACCTTTGGCTTCTAGACTCTTCCTTTGAGGATGCAGTTCTCCTTTCTCTCTTACCACATGATGCTGCTGCCTCAGCTGCCTCTACCATTCCCATTCTTTGTTGTGGATTTTTTTTGTGATGAGCTCCAGCTGCTTCTACCATTCCCTCCTTTGTTTCACTTCCTCTCCTTTCACTCCTCCTGGCTTACTCACTTCAGTCTGACTGCTGGAAGATGATGCTTTTGCCCCTTAATTATTTTTCCCATGTGTCCAGGGAAACTGAATTTCAACCCTTTCATTTTCAACATTTAGATGTTGGGGGTGTTCAAGAAAAGCCTGGATGAGGCACTTAGTGCCATGGTCTAGTTGACTGGATAGGGCTGGGTGCTAGGTTGGACTGGATGATCTTGGAGGTCTCTTCCAACCTGGTTGATTCTGTGATTTTCATTCCCATTTGCCTTGCTGATGGCTGAGCCCTGGCATGGAGCATTTCTTCTTTAAAGCAAAAAAAAACTTTCAAAAGGGAGAATTTCACTTTTTAAATGAATCACCATGGCAACCTTTACAGTGCCTTTCCAAACATAGAAAGTTGCCTTTAAGAAGCATACTGGTCTGAGAGAAAGGTGAGTTTTATACAGCTTCTATCAATGCTCCCAGAGAACATAACATTTTACAAGGATCACTCAGAGGGACTTTTACATGCAGAAAGGAAAAGTTATATGATTCTGATGGGGTGGGGTATTTCTAAGGATGCTGCATGCTAACTAATCTCATCATAATGCTGGCTTAAAATAGGCTTGAAGGACTAGATACAGCCTGGCAATAATGCTTGTGAGAAGATTTTACCAGATATCATCCAGGTGAAAATGGTTAACAGTTTGTCAACCTTGCTCTCATACTTGAAACATCATTTTCCCCTTTTCCTAAGCCTCTGCTGCCTTTTCATGGTTATTCAGAGTCTTACTGGGAAATTATTTTTTTTTAAAGCAAAAAAAAAAAGACAGAAGAAAGTGAGATAAAAGAATAGAGGAGGGAGAAAGCAAGTTGCTCATGCATGAAAAGAAGAAAATCTCTCACACATTATAAGCTGCTGAAATGTAACTTTGGCACTCATCTCTGTGGTGGTCTGATTCTTCTCAGTACTCAGATTGTCTTATATTCTCTTTCTGTGTATATTAGATGCAATGAACATGGGATTTGTCTCCCCACTGGAAATTCCCCAGTGCAAATCATGCACATCAGATGTAATCTCAGTGTTTTTCCCTGAAATAGGAACTCTGATGTTTTATTCTAAAACTCCCAAAACAAGAAGTGTTTTGGAATGAAACTGGGCTCCTCAATTCAAGAGAGATGTTGAGGTGCTGGAAGGTGTCCAGAGAAGGGCAACAAGGCTGGTGAAGGGCCTGGAACACAGACCCTGTGAGGAGAGGCTGAGGGAGCTGGGGATGTTTAGCCTGGAAAAGAGGAGGCTCAGAGGTGACCTCATTGCTCTCTACAACTACCTGAAGGGAGGCTGTAGCCAGGTGGGGTTGGTGTCTTCTGCCGGGCAACCAGCAACAGAACAAGGGGACACAGTCTCAAGTTGTGCCAGGGAAGGCATAGGCTGGATGTTAGGAGGAAGTTGTTGGCAGAGAGAGTGATTGGCATTGGAATGGGCTGCCCAGGGAGGTGGTGGAGTCACTGACCCTGGAGGTGTTCAAGGAAAGCCTGGATGAGGCACTTAGTGCCATGGTCTAGTTGACTGGATAGGGCTGGGTGCTAGGTTGGCCTGGATGATCTTGGAGGTCTCTTCCAACCTGGTTGATTCTATTCTATTCTAAAGAGGCATGAGATTGGAGAAGGAGCTCACAGACTGAGAACCTCAGTCTCTGTGCAGATTTCAGAGGGTGGTAGGGAGGCTGATGGACTGGCAAGAGACAGTCACTTCTCATCACATTGCAAAAAACAGCCTGCTGAAGTTTCCAGTTGGCTTCACTAAGGTTAAATATCAGGACTCAGGGTGTGGGGGCAATGTTCCTGCACTTTCTGTAGAGGCAGGAGAGCAGGTCAGTAGAGGACTTTCCCTTTCCTCTCGTATGCCATCTGTCATCCTAATTGTGAGGTCTTCTCTGCCTGTGGGAGGCTGGCTGAGCCACGCTGCTGATGTCTGGAGTGAGCATGACAGGCTTGGGCCATGAGTGCAGCACCTGGGTTCATTCAGCTGCATGGCCACAGTGCATTTCTATTTCACTGGTCTCATCCCAAGCTTGGAGGAAGCAAACTGATTCTGCTAGAATTCACAGAACCATGGAAAGGTTTGGGTTGGAAGGGACCTTAAAGATCATCTAGTTCTAGTCTCCTGACGTGGGCAGAGACATCTTCCACCAGACCAGGTTGCTAAAGGCCTCATTCAGCCTGGCCTTGAAAATGTCTAGGGCAGGGACATCCGTGACCACCTTGGGGAAACTGTTTTAGTGTCTCACCCCTCTCACTGTAAAGAATTTTGTCCTAGTATCCAGTCTAAATTTGCCCTCCCCAAGCTTCAATTCATTCCCTCTCATCCTATCACTGCAGCCTTTGTAAAAAGTCCTTCCCCAGCTTTCTTGTAGCTTCCTTCAGGTACTGAAAGGCTGTTACAAGGTCTCCCTGGAGCCTTCTTTTCTAAAAGGCTGAACAGCCCTATGCTAGTTTGAAGCTAGCTAGAATGTTTTGGTGAGAGGAATTAGATCATAGGCTGAGAAATGGAAACAATGGTGAGGTCTACTTCGCTCACAGTCTTGCTGAGATGTGTAAAGAAGAAAGGCAAAACAAAGATAAAGTCACTTTGCTCTGCACTTCACTTGGGCACTTCGCTTGGGGCTGTGCTCTCAGCTCTTTGCCTGCTGGGGAGCTGAGGCTGCTGGCTGAATTCCATCTTGCTTTCTAACCTCACCCTCCATTTGCTTTTGTGGCTGATTCACCTTTGCTTCTTAATCCTCTTGGCCAAACCTCCATTCTTCCTTGGGACTGGGGTAAGGTTGAGAGGGGTAGGGGGAAAGTGAGGGGGTGGTTGAGAGCCCCTCCTGGGGACTCAGGTTTCTGGGAGGGGAGTTGTGTTTCTGTATTACCTTTTACCTTGTCTATTTCTGTCTATAACTGTATATACTGTAAATATCTGCTCGTATATTGTGCCAGCTGTAAATATAAGCTTCATTCATATCTCCAGAGCTGGCTGAGTCTAGTCTGGGTGATTTCTAAAGTGGGGGGGGAGGGGGGCAGGGAATACCCAAACCATCACAAGCCCCAACTGTCTCAGCCTGTTCCCATAGGGCAGGTGCTGCAGCTCTCTGATCATCTTTGTGGCCCTCCTCTGAACTCCCTCCAGCAGTTTGATGTCTTTTGTTACGCTGGAGTTTCCAAGGATGGATGCAGTACTCAGATGGGATCTCACATTAGGGCTGGCTGACGCCATGAGCATCCCAGAGGTATTTCTCTGTGTGGTGCATGTGTGGAAGGAGCAGATTAAAAAGCTCCTCTAAAGAAGGTCCCTAAAAAGACATTCTAAAATGTATTGTGTTCATGCAGCGAGTCGTTTAAAGGTGGCAGCCTTAAATTCACCACCTCAATAGTTCAGTTAAAAGTAAATGCAGTTAAAAATAAGCTCAATCACTGCACTATGTTATGTTATGTAACATCTTCAGGCAAGTTTCACTTGCAGAGCAAAGTTTGCAGGGAAGTTAGTAACACTTATCTGAAGCCTGCGTCCTTTGGAGACGTCTCCACCGTCACGCAGGGCTGGTTTTGTGTGGTGGTTTGGGTGTCCCCTGCCCCCACCCCCCCCACTTTAGGAATCACCCAGACTAGACTCAGCCAGCTCTGGAAATTTGAATGAAGCTTATATTTACAGCTTAGCACAATATACAGGCAGATATTGACAGCAGATACAGTTATAGACAGAAATATACAAGGTGAAAGGTTAATACAGAAACACAACAGCCCTCCCAGAAACCTGAGTCCCCAGGAGGGGCTCTCGACCACCCCTTCACCTTCCCCCTACTCCTCTCAACCTTACCCCAGTCCCAAGGAAGAAATGGAGGCTGGGTCAGGCGGGTTAGGCAGCAAAGTGGATCAGCTGAAATGGAGGGTGAGGTTAGAGAGAGGGAGATGCAGCTCAGAGCTCACCAGCAGTAGAAGTGGCTTTATGTTTTGACTTATATTGTTATACATCTCAGTGAGCCTATGAGTGAAGTAGGCATCACTCTTGTTTTCATTTCACAGCCTATGCTCTAGCCCTTCTCACCAAAACGTTCTAGCTAGCTTCAAACTAGCACATTTTGTTTCGTGTCAAATGTGGGTAAGTAAAAGATTGCCTTTTGTGCTTTTGTGATGGAGGATAGGATCAGTGTGATCTGATGGTCTGGGTTGGTTGTTTTTAATATGTCCAGGGTCCTGTTGAGAACAGTGTTTTAAATTCCAAAGTCAGCTGAAAGCTGGACAAGGCTTTCTGGTCAGCAAGCAGCTCAGCCAGCAGGATGTTTACAAAGCACCACTGAGGCGTGGGATTGTGTCTGCAGGAAAGCTGATAGCAGTGGATGCAGGCTGAACAAAAATCTTCCCCCCCCAAAAAAAAACCAGCAGCTGTTGTGAATTACCATGGCCAAGTTTCTGAAAAATTGGCTGGAGGGTTGCCCTTCTGCAGGTTGTCAGATCTTTTCCTTCCCCAGCACTTCTGTGCCCAGGTGGCCAAGAGAGCCAGTGGCATCCTGGCCTGCATCAAGAATGGTGTGGCCAGCAGGAGCAGGGAGGTCATTCTGCCCCTGTACTCTGCACTGGTTAGACCACACCTTGAGTGCTGTGTCCAGTTCTGGGCCCCTTAATTTAAGAGGGACATTGAGATGCTTGAATGTGTCCAGAGAAGGGCAACGAGGCTGGTGAGAGGCCTCGAGCACAGCCCTACGAGGAGAGGCTGAGGGAGCTGGGATTGTTTAGCCTGGAGAAGAGGAGGCTCAGGGGAGACCTTATTGCTGTCATCAACTGCCTGAGGGGTGGTTGTAGGCAGGAGGATGTTGCTCTCTTCTCTCAGGCAGCCAGAACAAGAGGACACAGCCTCAGCCTGTGCCAGGGGAAATTTAGGCTTGAGGTGAGGAGAAAGTTCTTCACTGAGAGAGTCATTGGCTACTGGAATGGGCTGCCCAGGGAGGTGGTGGAGTCGCCGTCCCTGGAGCTGTTCAAGGCAGGATTGGACGTGGCACTTGGTGCCATGGTCTAGCTTTGAGCTCTGTGGTAAAGGGTTGGACTTGATGATCTGTGAGGTCTCTTCCAACCTTGCTAATACTGTGAGACTGTGATCCTGTGATGGATGGGCTTATAACTAGGTCACAATACTTCTTGTGACATCCATCAGCATGTAACAAGATCTTGTGCGCGGTGTTGATGCTGAGAAAGTTGCATTTAGGGTTTGCAGCTGTCAAAGGTGCATCTTTATTGTCATGTTCTTGCAGACAATGTCTGGTCATTTCTATAGAAAGGGTGAGCAGCAGGCTTCACAGCCCATAAATAATGATTGTGGGTTTAAAATTCAGAAGGGGTGAGCTGTGGCATAGTGCAGTAGGGGCGAAGGGAACTTTGCTTTGTGCATTTGTAGTCCTTGGCTCTTGTATCAATCAGAAGGAAAGTTTTAAAGTGAAGAAGGGGTGAGCTGTGGCATAGTGCAATAAGGGAGAAGGGAACTTTGCTTTGTGCATTTATAGTCCTTGGCTCTTGTATCAATCAAAAAGAAAGTTTTAAAGAAGGGGTGAGCTGTGGCATAGTGCACTAAGGGTGAATCACAGAATCACAGAATGAAGCAGGTTGGAAAAGACCTCCAGGATCATCAAGTCCAACCTGTCACCGAACCCTTCTGATTAACTAACCCCTGGCACACAGTGCCTCATGCAGCCTCTTCTCAGACACCTCCAGGGATGGGCACTCCACCACCTCTCCGTGCAGCCCATTCCAATCACTCTCTCTTGGCAGAATGTCTTCCTAATGCCCAGCCTGAACCTGCCCTGGCACAGCTTGAGGCTTTATCCCCTTGTTCTGTCCCTGGGTGCCTGGGAGCAGAGCCCAACCCCACCTGGCTACATCCTCCCCTCAAGTAGCTGCAGGCAGCAATGAGCTCCTCTCCAGGCTGCACACCCCCAACTCCCTCAGCCTCTTCTCACAGGACTATGCTCCAAGCCTTCCACCAGCCTTGCTGCCCTTCTCTGGACACCTTCCAGCACCTCAACATCTCTCTTAAACTGAGGGGCCCAGAAATGGACACAGCACTCAAGGTGTGGCAAATGCAGCCTGAAAAGATGCTGCAGAGATAGCTGGGACCAGAGCTGCCACCCCCTGCTTTATGCATTTGTAGTCCTTGGCTTTTGTATCAATGTGCTAGTTTGAAGCTAGCTAGAATGTTTTGGTGAGAAGGATTAGATCACAGGGTGTGAAAGAGAAACAAATGGTGATGTCTTCTTCACTCATAGGATTGCTGAGATGTAGAAGAACAAGAGTATAAACAAAGATGTTATTTTTTGTTTTGTGGTTTGGTTTTGGGGGTGTTCTGTCATTGACCAGGCTGCTTATCAGGTTCAAGTGTCCTACCAATGGACTTTGCTGTTCTTTTAGTTTCTCAGTCCACTGCTGCTCCTGTATTTGAGTTTCCTCTTTGTGAGTGGAATACCATCACGAGAGCAACTATCTTAAATTGTTCAAAAGCTTTCTATTGCTCAAAGACAGTGCCAGTTACTGACATGTTGAGCTCTCCTCAGAGTCACTCCTAACAAGTTTCAGCATTGTATAGGCAACTTTAGCAACAGAAGTTTGGTTTAAGAACGTTTCCTGATCTGCACAACTGCTGCTCTGCATGCTCTTGTCGCTGGGCAAAATCTGTGCAAAGGAACAGTCTCTCCTCCTCCTTCACTGTCTGCTTGCTTTGAGTCTTCAAAACTTCTGTGATATTCAGCACCAATTCAGCAGCATTCTCACAATGGAATGCTCTTGAAAAGAAATAGAATAGAATAGAATAGAATCAACCAGGTTGGAAGAGACCTCCAAGATCATCCAGGCCAACCTAGCACCCAGCTCTATCCAGTCAACTAGACCATGGCACTAAGTGCCTCATCCAGGCTTTGCTTGAACACCTC
>WAAF01006422.1:421457-431846 GCA_013400475.1 Tricholaema leucomelas | reverse complement strand
CCAGTACCCCCAGGTCCTTTTCTTCCTGTCTGCTCTCAGCCACTCTGTCCCCAGCCTGTAGTCCTGCTTGGGGTTGTTGTGGCCAAAGTGTAGAACCCTGCACTTGGCCTTGTTCAATCTCATCCCACTGGCCTCTGCCCACCCATCCAACCTGTCTAGGTCCCTCTGCAGGGCTCTCCTACCTTCCAGCAGATCAACACCTGCTCCTAGCTTGGTGTCATCATTTTTCGGTAGCTTTCAATGTATTTGCCATACGTAGGACTTTGGATATTTGAACAGTGTGATGCATATGTTATCTATTTAACTATTGTTTAACTGTCTGTTCATGCTCTTCAAAATGAATGCACAGCAATGGGACATTGAGTGTCACAGGTGTGAGTGAAGAAAGGAAAAGCTTCTGTGAGAGATTATTTGTGAACCTTCTTCCAGTGAGAAGACATCAGTCACAGGGGCTAAATTTGAGCATGTTTCTTTTTATAGGCTCTTTCTGTAATCAAGCTGCTTTAGCTGGACTCAGAAAATTTGTGTCTCTTCCCTGCCTCTGCTTAACTTTTAGGAGCATCCAGCTAGCATCCATCATTTTATTTAGTACAGAAAAACAGCTTACAGTCTGTCTTGTGTGATTTAGATGTTTGTCTGAATTGCTAAGGTATCAGGTAATCATTTGGACATGGAAGAACAGAAGGGCTTGCCCTTGCACAGGGCTGTTATTCAGTAAATGAGTTAGAGCATGGACTTTACAAATATGAATCTCACACCCTACAACGTAGTTTCTGCACTTTCACAGCCTTGTACCATATTTTTCTGCTATACAAATCTCACATCCTACAACGTAGTTTCTGCACTTTCATAGCCTTGTACCATTTTTTTCTGGTTCTACTATAAAGAGATCAAGAAATGACAATAGTATGGATCAGCACAGAACTTGTTTCCATCTCTATGTACTCATCTGCCAGACTCAGACAATCATTGTGTGATTACAGAATCACAGAACTTTAGAGGTTGGAAGGGACCTTCAAACATCACTGAGTCCAACCTCCCTGCCAAAGCAGGCTCACTTAGGGCAGTTCACACAGGAATGCATCCATGCAGGTTTTGAATGTCTCCGGAGAAGGAGACTCCACAACCTCTCTGGGTAGCCTGTACCAGTGCTCTGTCACCATCACTGTAAAGAAGTTTCTCCTCGTGTTGGGGTGAAACCTTCTGTGTTCCAGCTCTGCTCCTTGTCTTATTGCTGCTGACCATCGAAAAGAGCTTGGCTCCCTCCATCCACTTGACACCCACCCCTCAGATATTTGTATACAATGATCAGATCTCCTCTCAGCCTTTTCTTTTCCAGACCAAACAGCCCCAGGTTTCTCAGTCTCTCTCCACAGGGGAGATGCTCAAGTCCTCCAGTCATTCTTGTGGCTCTCCACTGGACTCTTTCCAGCAGGTCCCTGTCTCTCCTGAACTGGGGAGCCCAAAACTGGACACTATTATCATTGCCCTTCAGAGTTTCTTGATCTTCCACTGGCAGCACAGTCAGAAGTGAAATTGGCAAGAGCTGTGCTCGGTTCAGTCCAGATCAGAGTAAGCTGAGAGCAGCCTCGCTGTGAGGAGTGTGTGTAAGAACATGGCAGGTTTACATATTGTTAATGGCCTGGAGTCTGGCCAGAAAGATGAGGTGACAGATGAGCACAGATCTTCACTGGCATCTGCTGTGGGCTACAGCTGCCATCCCCTCTGGGGATCACCATCACTTTATGGCCGTTTTGAAAGCTTGGCATCATAGACTTTATTACAACAAACACCATTACTTGGGAAGAGAAAGAAGGTGCTGGAAATGAATGGTGCACAAAGGCAAGAAAAGTGGTACCCATGCCTCAAAGCTTCTGGTACACAGGCCTCTGTTAGCCTGTCTTTTCTGTGGAAGAAGCTGATGGTAGACTGAGGTATTTCAGTAAGTGTGGCTGTGGAGGGTGGTACTGCTTTGCAGTCTGGTGCTTGCCCGGGCTCTGCTAAGGTGTACCACAGCATGTTCTTCTAGTCTGTAAGAAAGCCTCTTCTCCAGGAGGCAGTGAGACAGGTCTGAGCCTCTCTCCCTCTTCCACAGATATTAGGAAAGTGTTCTTTACAGTGAGGGTGGTGAGACACTGGCACAGGTTGCCCAGGGAGGTTGTGGATGCTCCCTCCCTGGAGGTGTTGAAGGCCAGGCTGGATGAGGCCTTGAGCAACCTGTTCTAGTGGGAGGTGTCCCTGCCTATGGCAGGGTTTTGGAACTGTATGATCCTCGAGGTCTCTTCCAACCTAAACCATTCTATGATTGGGTGACCTTTAGAGATCATCAAGTCCAAGCCCCTGGCCAAGGCAGGATTATCTAGGGTAGGTCACACAGGAAAACATCAGGTGGGTCTTGAAAGTCTCCATAGAGGGAGACTCCACAGCCACTCCGGGCCCCTTGTTCCATGCTCCAGCACCCTCACAGTAAAGAAGTTTCTCCTCATGTTGAGGTGGAACTCTCTGTGTTCCAGCTTGTACCCATTGTTCCTTGATCTTGCTTTTGAAAATCAAGAACGGTCTTGATTTTAAACACCACAGCAATAAGTAGTTGGTAAGAAAGACAACTCTTTTGAAAGCAGTGCTTAACACAAGTGAAAGTTAAGTTTTAAGTCACCTCAGTGTTCTATTTTTGGCTAGGAAATCATAGAATCAACCAGGTTGGAAGAGACCTCCAAGATAGAATAGAATAGAATCAACCAGGTTGGAGGAGACCTCCAATATCATCCAGTCCAACCTAGCACCCAGCCCTATCTATCAACTAGACCATGGCACTAAGTGCCTCATCCAGGCTTTTCTTCCACACCTCCAGGGGTGGCAGCTCCAATGCCAAAAAAGTGGAGCTATGGAATAAAATTTTATAGAGAAATGAAAATGCAAGACTTACAAATTAATCAAATTAACCATTCTGGGGGGAAAAAGATCCACTGAATCACCTGGGCTCATTAGGTTTGTGTTGGCAGCACCATGGGCACCAATATGCCCCCAACAATGACCTGTAAGTCAACAGCAACTGAAAAGAGCTTTCATATTCACTAAGCTAAGCTCTTCTCTTCACCTGTGCCTGAGGAAGACAAGTGGGGTTTCAGACTGTCATGTAGACCATTGAACCAGGACTATTATGATTCTCTCAAGACATTTTCATGACTTCAGGTTATTATCTTGCATCTCTGTGTGCGCTGCAGGAGTTTTTCAGTCATGCTGGATAATCATTGTTGAGTGCTAGCTCCTTGTAACTTAATAAACTGCCTTTGGGGCTATGATGGTGGGCCTAAGGTAAGCATGATCTTTTTATTCATTAAGACTTTGACAGACTTAAAATATCACTGGTTCTGGATGCAGTTATATCACAGGTAATGTGGCCAGTTCTGTAGGGGCGAAGAAGCTGTTCTGACCTAAAGCACATTTGCAAGTGCAAACCTATGTTCCTCTGCAGTTTCATAGAATAGAATCACAGAATCAGTCAGTGTTGGAAGGGACCACAAAGATCATCTAGTTCAAACTCCCCTGCCATGGGCAGGCACACCCTACCCTAGATCAGGCTGCCCACAGCCTCAGCCAGCCTGGCCTTGAACACCTCCAGGGATGGGGCCTCAACCACCTCCCTGGGCAACCCATTCCAGCCTCTCACCACTCTCATGCTGAATAACCTCCTCTTCACATCCAGGCTGAATCTACCCACCTCCAGTTTTCCTCTGTTCCCCCCAGTCCTGTCACTCCCTGATAGCCTGTAAAGTCCCTCCCCAGCTTTTTTGTAGCCCCCCTTCAGATCCTGGAAGGCCACAAGAAGGTCACCTGGGAGCCTCCTCTTCTCCAGCCTGCACAGCCCCAACTCTTTCAGTCTGTCCTCATAGGAGAGCTGCTGCAGCCCTCTGAGCATCCTCGTGGCCCTTCTCTGGACACATTCCAGCATCTCCACATCCTTCTTGTAATGGGGGCTCCAGAGCTGGATGCAGTACTCCAGGTGGGGTCTCACCAGAGTGGGGTAGAGAGGGAGAATCACCTCCCTGGCCCTGCTGGCCACACTTCTCCTGCTGCAGCCCAGGCTCTGGCTGTCCCTCTGGGCTGAGTTTATGGCTTTTTAACTCTTTGTTTCTAACTCTGTGCAGATGAAGCTGTGTAAACCCAGCATGTACACAACCTCCTTCCTCATGGAGTCCTGGTTCTCATTCGAGCATCCCTTTGATCACAGCTCAGAGCATAGATCCTAACAACCAGCAATGACTGGCACAGGGTGAGGCTGCCCTTCTGCTGAGGGAGGGTAATTGGAGAAACAAATGCTGTAGTAAGAAATACATCTATGTGAAGATTTGTTTTGCTGATGCTAAAGGGCTCTATGGTGATGCTCTTACATGAGACCTAGAAAGCAAGTGAAGTGGAAAAAGATAGAGAGTAGAAAAGAGAGGAATAATGTGATAGTGTTTCCTGCAGCCTTTGCTTGGCATGGAGACCTTGAGCAGGTGGGTTAGGAGGGAGATCTCTGATTCACTGGAGAATTGCCTGAAGAGCTAGCAAATGTGAGAGGGAGGCTGAGCCCATCTAAAGTATCTTGAGTAAGTGAAATTGGAAGGTAAAGATCAAAAGCAGATACATCATTGTGCCACTGTCCAAATCCTTGTTGAAAGCATCATGTTTCTGGTGCTACTTCTTGAACCTTTCTTAATGTGCAGTTCATGTCTTCATTTCCTGAAAAAGGGAGGGGGAAGAGGAGTGACCAGGGACGAGCTGAGGCATGCAGTAGCTTATTGGTGAGGAGCAACAGTGTGAAATCTGCTGCCTAATCTTGAGAAAAGAAACAACAGAAAAGGAAATGTGATAGAGCTCTGTAGCATCGTGAGTGGAATCAGGCAACCAGCAACAGAACAAGGGGACACAGTCTCAAGTTGTGGCAGGGGAGGTCTAGGCTGGATGTTGGGAGGAAGTTCTTGTCACAGAGTGTGATTGGCATTGGAATGGGCTGCCCAGGGAGGTGGTGGAGTTGCTATCCCTGGAGGTGTTCAAGCAAAGCCTGGATGAAGCACTTAGTGCCATGGTCTGGTTGACTGGATAGGGCTGGGTGCTAGGTTGGGCTGGATGATGTTGGAGGTTTCTTCCAACCTGGTTGATTCTATGGTTCTGTGAAAAATCCCTACTTAGCTTTCTTGTAGTCCCCTTCAGATACTGAAAGGCTGCTCTGAGGTCTCCCTGGAACCTTCTGTTCTCCAGGCTGAACAGTCTCAGCTCTCTCAGCCTGTCCCCATAGGGAAGGTCATCCATCTCTTTGACCATCTTTGTGGCCTCCTCTGGACCCACTCCAGCATCTCCATGTTCCTCTTGTGCTGGGGGCACCAGAACTGCTCCAGATTGTGTCTCATGACAGCAGAGTAGAGGGGAAGAATCCCTTCCTTCATCCTGCTGGTCACACTGCTTTGGATGCAGAGTGGTTTTTTTTCTCTCCAGCCAGTCCAGTTCCACACAAGTCCTGTGACTAGCAGCTTTTCCATTTGCTTACTTAAAGATTTGCAGCTGGGTGTTCTTCACATCTGATGGAGTCAGAAATGTTTCAGTGCCCTCAAAGCTGTGTTTGACATGTAATCTGGGCTTAGATAAGATTTCCTGAATCAGTTGTTACTGATGGCAAGGGACTTGGAGCTGTGTTAGAGCAGTGATACTTAAACTTCTGAATAATGATCTAATCTAACGATGGAATCCTAATGCTGTTGGAACACTTTTCCCCAAGGTGGAGAGAAAGATAGCCATGCTTTTCTCTGTGTGTTTGTTATCTAAGGAGGGCATAAAGTGGGGGGGGGAAGGGTTCTGCCTTTTTTCTGTGCTTTCAGGCATGTGTACAAAGGGCAGCAGGTGAGTTTTTAATCTCGCGCTCCTTTATTTCCACCTAGGATGCAAAGCAAGGGAAGAGTCTCTCATGGCAGCAGGCATGGCTGTCTCTCTACTGAGTCTCAAGTGAAACTGGGCTCATAGGAGAAAACTTTTTCCTGAGCCCTGCTTTATCCAGTCTAGCTTGAAGAAGTGAAAAAAGCTGAGCTGTTTGCAGAGCATCTCTTTGACTTGGATGGGAAATGTGGCAATTTGTACAAAGTGAGGAAAGGTCCTTAGCTTTTTAAGGTGAACCACTGAAAGAGTTTGGGCTGTTGAGTCTGCAGAAGAGGAGGTTTCCAGGTGACCTTCTTGTGGCCTTCCAGTATCTGAAGGGGGCTACAAGAATGCTGGGGAGGGACTTTTCAGGTTATCAGGGAGTGACAGGACTGGGGGGAATGGAGCGGAGCTGGAGGTGGGGAGATTCAGGCTGGATGTGAGGAGGAAGTTGTTGAGCATGAGAGTGGTGAGAGGCTGGAATGGGTTGCCCAGGGAGGGCAACCAGGGAGGTGGTTGAGGCCCCATCCCTGGAGGTGTTTAAGGTCAGGCTGGATGAGGCTGTGGCCAGCCTGATCTAGGGCAGGGTGTGCCTGCCCATGGCAGTGGGGTTGGATTTGGATGATCCTTGTGGTCCCTTCCACCCCTGACTGATTCTAGGATTCTGAATTTAATCATTTTCTCCTTTCCTGGACATCAAAGTTGAAAACAATTAAATATGTAATTTGCCTATTTATATACTGCACTTTAAACCTCATTTTCTGTTCTCTGCCCATGCATCTAAAGTGTTTTCTTCTAACCTTGCTTATCTGTGCCTTGATAACTGTAGGCTTTCCAGAGCGACTTTGCTTGTGGTCCTATGACACTGCACTGAGATTTTCTTCCTCACTTTTTGGTGTGTGCTCCCAGTGCTTGCTCTGCTCTGAAAAGGGCCTTGGAGAAAGGGTCTACCTCTGTCTGCTCCTAAGACCTTCACATAGGGCTGGAACAGAACAAAAAACTGACATAAAAGAAAGAAATAGCTGGAGTGATTTCTCTCCAGTGTGAGCACTCACACTCTGATAATGCCAAACTGAAAGGACTTGGTGCACCTGCCAGCAGCACTTTGCTACACCAGACGAGGTCTACAAAGTGGGTCAGGGCACTTGAGGCTAATTAAGCAGTGTTAGCTAATGGATTGTTTATACAGCTTCCTAACTCTGCAGTGCACTGTTACTGCTCATTCACGTCCTTATTATCTCTGGTTGGAGACAGGCACCTCTGGAAGGAGCCTGTAAATACATGTCTGAAGTGGTGCAGGATGGAGCAGAACTGGAGCTGACTCAAACCTGACAATTGCTACAGGGAGGGGATTTTCCAGGTGGAGAGGTGTCTCCATTCCTGGCACAGTACAAGTTGGATAACCAAAGAAAATGCTAGGAGCAGGTTTTGACCTGTTGGAAGGTAGGAGAGCCCTGCAGAAGGACCTAGACAGGCTGGATGGGTTGGCACAGGCCAATGGGATGAGATTGAACAAGGCCAAGTGCAGGGTTCTGCACTTTGGCCATAACAACCCCAGGCAGGACTACAGGCTGGGGAGGGAGTGGCTGTAGAGCAGACAGGAAGAAAGGGACCTGGGGGTGCTGGTACAGAGTAGCTGAAGATGAGCCAGCAGTGTGCCCAGGTAGCCAAGAGAGCCAATGGCATCCTGGCCTGGATCAGGAGCAGTGTGGCCAGTAGGACAAGGGAGGTTATTCTGCCCCTGTACTCAACACTGGTCAGGCCACAGCTTGAGTGCTGTGTCCAGTTCTNTGCCATGGTCTGGTTGACTGGATAGGGCTGGGTGCTAGGTTGGCCTGGATGATCTTGGAGGTCTCTTCCAACCTGGTGGATTCTATGATTCTATGATTTTCAGCCTTATCATATCCTTTGTCACCTGCTCTCCATTTCCCTTTTGGAAGGGTCCCACATTCTCTTTAGTCCTTTTCTCACTAATATACCTGAAGAAGTTCTTCTTGCTCCCCTTAATGTCCCTAGCCAGATTTAATTCTAGCTGTCCTTTAGCTTTCCTAGCCTGAGCTCTGGCTGCACAGACAATTCCTTTGTATTTGCCCCAGGTTAGCTGTCCTTGCTTCCACTCTCTGTGGGCTTTCTTCTTGCATCTAAGTGTGCCCTGTCAGATACCTTGGTAGAGTTACTTCAGAGTAGTGCAGGATCCTTTCTTTCATCCCTGTAGCATCTGACAAGTCAGCAAAACAAATATCACCATCACAGAAGCATTTATACTCGGGCGCATTGTAGTGGTTTTTACTTTTAGTAATTCCTCTCTTCTTTTTCTTCTTGATGTTTGATTTGATTACTTCCTGGCTTGGAAGTACTTTAGTACTTTCTCATAGGCAGGTTTTATCTGAAGCATTCTAATTTCTTTGGTGTCCTAAGTATGCTTCCACTTTCTAAAAGGCTCAATGTAAAATAGTTTTGCTTTAGCTTAAGGGAGGCTGTAGCCAGGTGGGGTTGGTCTCTTCCCCCAGGCAACCAGCAGTAGAACAAGGGGACACAGTCTCAAGTTGTGCCAGGGGAGGTCTAGGCTGGATGTTAGGAGGAAGTTGTTGGCAGAGAGAGTGATTGGCATTGGAATGGGCTGCCCAGGGAGGTGGTGGAGTCACTGTCCCTGGAGGTGTTCAAGAAAAGCCTGGATGAGGCACTTAGTGCCATGGTCTGGTTGACTGGATAGGGCTGGGTGCTATGTTGGACTGGATGATGTTGGAGGTCTCTTCCAGCATGGTTGATTCTATGATGAGATGTAGCTGGGAGCAATAAAAGTTGGCCAGAAGCAGGACAGGGAATGCTTTTTTTCCTGCTGGCAAACCACGCAGCTGAGATGTGTTGGTGGGAAGGGAGTGAAAGTGTTTCTCTTGCATGAAACTGCAAACTCTAACAGAAGCTTCAGAGGAGAACAAAAGGGCAGCAAGAAGAGCAACTCCTCATGGAAACAGGGAGCTTGTATGAGGAAAAAGAGCTATAAATACAGGTAAGGAAGAGAAAGCCATGTGAGGATTTGAAAATACAGAGAAGGATTTTTGCTGCATGCAGGAGAAGAGCTGAATGTTCAAACCTCATCCCACTACAAAACACTGCACTACTCCCAACTCTTAAATCATAGAATCATAGAATCACAGAATGGTTTAGGTTGGAAGGGACCTCAAGGATCATCCAGCTCCAACCCCCTGCCACAGGCAGGGACACCTCCCACTAGAGCAGCTCTCCCAAGGCCTCATCCAGCCTGACCTTAAACACCTCCAGGGAGGAAGCATCCACAACCTCCCTGGGCAACCCATTCCAGTGCCTTACCACCCTCACTGTAAAGAACTTCCTCCTAACATCCAGTCTAAATTTCCCCTCTTCCAGCTTAAACCCATTCCCCCTCGTCCTAACATTACTAGACTTGGTCTGCAGGTGAATGAGCCAAATACTTGGTCTGCAGGTGAATGAGCCTTAGCCAGAAGCCAGTCCTCCAAAGTGAACAGTCAGCTGTGGCTACTGGCCAGTATTTAATATTTCACTTGCATTTGCATTGCAGCCCTGGCTCCAAAGAGTGCTTGTCATCTGCTGTATTAAGTCAGAGAGAGAGACAGGAGGAACTCCTGGGCTTTGTCACATCTCTGCTGGCTATCAGAGCATGCCAGTGTGCTCCCACCCAGCTACTGAGGCTGCCAAGCTCACCTAAAAATGCCCATGTTGCAGGAACAGGCACAGTAAGAGGTCATGTAGGCAGGCATTCAGCAGCACTGGGATTTTGCTGTCAGCCTGGAGGCAGGAGAAGAGCTCCACCAAACATAAACTGAAGACCCAGTCTGTGTTTTACTGCTGGCTTTCTTTCTAGATGTCTCATGTGAGTATAGCCATGCTGCAAAAGTAATTGAAGTCATCCTTAAATTCCACACTTGAGGGACCTCTGCCCTGTTTTCTCACATCTCTGACCCACAAAGTCAGGATTCAGCAGCAGTGTGGGCTGTTTGCTAAAGAATAGGGGAAGTTTACTCTTAGAGTTTGCTCAGTGCCAAGACTTCACCAGGGTTTCCTCTCCTACAAGCTACATGGACTGTTTCCCACAGCTTTCCTACTTCTAATATTCCTCCTCCTTTCGTCTCTGCATCTGGGGATGTTTTTTCAGCTGTCAGTACCTTGTGAAAGAACTTTCACCCACGTGAGAACAAGGTAATATCACAGCTTACTGCAACATTACTGTCTTATGTCTTTTCAGACTGCTAGTTTAACAGGAGAAACATAAATAACCAGATTTTGATCTTCCTCTGAAATGGGTAGTTATCTAAGGACATGTGCAGCTCCTGTGCCTGGTTCCCATGAACATAATGGAAACTCACTCTCCTGTGCTGGGTCAAGAACTGGCTGGATGGCCGAGCCCAGAGAGTGCTGGTGAATGGTGCCACATCCAGTTGGCAGCTGTCACCAATGGTGTGCCCCAAGGATCAGTGCTGGGTCCAGTCCTGTTCAACA